>CAOLHI010006126.1:0-41895 GCA_948474755.1 Ctenosaura bakeri
AGAAATAACTTCAAACATTATAAAAGGCAATAAAATAAGTAAAAGGGAGTGAAGCAAGATAAAAGAAGCTAAAATAAAGTATGACAAAATATAAATGAAGTAAAAATGAAAGAATAAAGTAAAACACTCTAAGAAAATATCAAAACTTATACTAATAGGTTATCAACTTCTCTTGTGATAAGATACAAATAATAAAATACAGAAACAGTAGCATTTAGATTAATTCATCACCCTCGCATGCAACTCAAATATATCTTATGAATTGTTTTCTCAGTTGAACAGCTCTATTTGTAAACTTAGCACTTTTGAAGACTACATATTTGTTAGTGCCATGAAGGAAATAAGATAATTGTTTGTGAGGGTCCCAATATTTTGTTCTCATTCACATCTAAAACTCTTTTATTGGCTTTGTTTGCATTGCCTGGGTTACTTCACTTGCTTCTTGGTTTCCGATGCCTCAACTGTGTTTCTTTTTGCAAATATTTATTAATACTTAAGAGAAGATGCAAACAAAGTATAATCTATTAGTGCCGAAAAAAAGGGGAAAAGAGTTGGAGAAATGAAACAAACCACACATGAACAACACTAATATGTAACTAGAACTAAAACTAAACAAAATTGAACTTGACTGAAACAGAGAAATAATAACACAAACTTGATAAAGTAACAATATTAAAGGCAATAATGACAAGCTTAAATAATAATTTATTAAACAATTATTAAAGAAGCTAAATAATAACAAACTTAAAAGACTCATCTCTTGCACTGTCTGAACTGTATTTCTAGATGCTCAATTGAAGTTTTAATTTTATGCAATGCAAGAAATTGGGGACTGAAGGAAAATTTTAATTTTGGAGGGAGGCAGAATACTTATTTGGAGTGACAAATACACCCCAAATTTCATCTTCTCCCCAGTAGCTGTGCTCGCTAATCCTGCATCTTCCCCTATCCTTTATCAGCAAACTTTTTTTTATTTTCATTAGTATTTTATTCTGTTTACCAAAATTTCATAACAAACATAGCATAAGAAACATTTAAAATAGCACTCTATGCAATCTGAATATTTAAAATTGCTTTAGTAAAACTAGTACCTTTTTCGGTGCTATGCAAAACCCCACTGAATATGCTGTGACTTATCTCTGTGTGAGTAGCAGCAAAAGTTTTATGAATAATTGCTAATATTAAAAATATAATTGTTGCCATTGTCGTGTGTCACACATTCTTGTGTGGAATGACTTGCCAGAAGAGATTTGACAGCAGAATACGCTCTCTGAATTAAAAAAAAAATACTTAACACCTATCTCTTCAGGCCATTTTTAACTATGAATTTTACACTGATGTAGTTTAAATGGTTTTATGTGTTTTCAATGTATTTTAATGCATGCTGTGTTTTTAGTTCTATTTTAATTTATGTTGTAACCCGTGTCAAGCCTTGGGGAGAGTTGGGTAAGAAATAATAATAATAATAATTTCATAACTAATATTAATTAGTTATAGTATTATTAATGATATTATAATTAATTAATATGAATTGTGCTGTTGTTGTTGTTGTTGTTATTTTCCAACTTATGGCAACCCTAAGGCAAACCAGGTTTTCTGGGGCGTGTCTGGTACACGCAAGATCACCCAGTGGTTTGCATGGCTGAGCAACTGCACAAGGCTGGCTTTCTAAAAATATAATTACCAAACCCCAAAATTCCTTATTTCAAGTGTTTGTTAATTGAGAAACTATAGAACAACAACACAGATCCAGAAAACCCAGTATGTCTTCGTACTATTTGTGAAAAGCGGTGTTTGAGGAGAGCTCAGCCATCTGGGTAGATATGTACACGGAGGCAGTATGTGTCTGGGACAGGGTTGGTAGATCTTAGGGTCTGGGTCTCTAGTTTTTGTGGGTCATCTTTGGGTTGGCGACAAGGGCACAAGTTCTCCACTTTGGGGGGGGGAAACCCAGCTCTAGGCCAGAGGAAAGAAAGGACTGTGTGTAAATCTACAGCTCAGCTATCGGAGCAGCGGTTTGCTACCACTGGCAAGGTATAATTGATTTCTTGCTACAACTTGCAAAGATTTAGCCTCCTTCTTTTTCCCTCCTGGCCATTGTGGGTCCAGGACTCACCTTCCACTCTGCTGTGCACCTTCCTTCTGGCTGGAAGCAAATAAATGTTCCTTCTCCCTGAATAAGTGAGAAGGAACAATGGCCCCCCTTTTAGCTTGATCTGGGTACACCCTAGACGTCAGCTAAAATTTCCTTCTAAAATCCAAAAGGGAAAATACATTCTCTGCTAGGTTTTGAATGACAAGCTTTGGACAACTGTGGTTGGTATTTAATGCATAACATTTAATGACATCAACAAGGGTCGTTGTCCCTAATTCTGAGGTTTTCAACCAGAAACTATAGGGCCTAGCAGTCCTAGTCCAGGATGTAATGTATGAACGCTCTCTCCGCCTTCCCTCCTCATCAGACTGATGCACAACCCAACATTTTTTATTCTTGAGCCCCAAAATCAAGTTTGCAAGCTGTGGAGTTTGCTGTTTGTTTGCTGAATTTATACCTTGCTTTTCTCCCAAAGGTGACATCCACTACTGATCATTTATTTGAACCTCAAAGGAGTTGCTGACACAGGATAGATCCAGATGTGCCTGCTTGGGTTTGTGAAAAGATTTCTGCCATCAAGCTCTTCTCTCCCTCTGGCTACAGGTGACTCAGGCGTCGGAGCAACTGGATGAGGCCTCCTTCCCGGAAGACGCAGAATCAGAAGCGGTCCGTCGGCACTGGAGAAGCTACGCTGACCTCTCTGGAGGTACTGGTACCACTCTCCTCTGCTTTGGTTAGACCCCATCTTGAATACTGTGTCCAGTGTCCATGAAGCCCTATGAGGATAGACTTGGAGAGCTGGGTATGTTTAGTCTGCAGAAGAGAAGGTTAAGAGGGAACATGATAGCCATGTTTAAATATTTGAAGGGATGCCACGTAGAGGAAGGAGAGGGCTTGTTTTCTGCTGCTCCAGAGACCAGGACAAGGAGCAATGGATTCAAGCTGCAGGAAAGGAGATTCCACCAGAACCTCAGGAAGAACTTTGTGATGGTCAGGGCTGTCCGGCAGTGGAATCTGCTGCCTCGGAGTGTAGTGGAGTCTCCTTCCTTGGAGGTTTTAAAGCAGAGGCTTGATGGTCATCTGTTGGGATTGCTTTGAGGGTGTTCCTGCATGGCAGGGGGTTGGACTGGATGGCCTGTGTGGTCTCTTCCAACTCTAGATTTCTATGATTCTATGATGTTGAGGATCTGCTGGCGGATGAAGCGTCCGGAGGTAAGGGGGAGTGGCCAGTTGGGGAAACATTCTCCTTTTGCTTCCCCACAACTGGAAGTGAATCAGGGAATCATAGTATCTTAAAATTGGAAGGGACCCTAAAAGCCATCTAGTCCATGCCCTGCCATAAAGAAAATCAGTCCTGAAAGATGCCCATCCAAACTCGGTTTAAAAACCTCCAGAGGTGGAGAAGGCAGTCCTTTCCCCTCCTAGACAGCGCTTACAGTCAAGAAATTCTTCTTAATGTTTAGGTGGAGTCTCTTTACCTGTAATTTGAATTTGGCTCCATCTTCTCCATGACATCCCTTCAGACATTTAAAGATGGCCTATATTGTCACCTCTAAGGCTGTTTTCACACAACACTGTCATAGTGCTATTTTTCCACTTTCAACGTCCGGTGGAATTCTGGGGCTTGTAGTTTCCTGAGGCCAAGGAGCTCTCTGGCTGAGAGTTCTAAATGCCCCTTCCTAAACTACAACCCCCAGAATTCCATGGGACGTTGAAAGTGGAATAATAGCATGATAACTGTCGAGTGCGGGAATGGCCTAAGCTCTCTCTCCTCCAAGCCAAACATACCCAGCTCCTATGTCAACCGAGAACAGTCACTCCACTGCAACTTTATAATCCGAAGAGTAAAAGAACTGTCTGAGAGACTGGAATCATTTTTGTTTCAGCACCTTGGGTAGCTCTTTTAAATTTTGGAATAAAACTTGCAGAGAATTGACCGCACCACTAACTGGTGAGAGACTGGTGGCTGCAGGGCTGTGGCATTCCTAGGATACATTGCTCCACCTCATTCAGGAACTAGACACATTTCTTCAAGTTCCTCACTCACCTTGGCTTTCTCTCTTCCCCCCGCCTTAATATTCTGCTTTTTGTCCCTTTTTCCAGAACGGAACTTTTTAGCACCTGACCCCCTCCCCCTTCCTCCATGCCCTGTGCAGGAAAACATTCACAAGGGGCTGCTGCCCCTCCGGCGTCATCCGTGGAGGGGCTTCCTCTCAGATCCCCTTCCCCCTGCAGGCTCCTGTTCTGCCTCAGCTGCCATCTCTGCTTGGGCTTCCTCTTCGCCCGACACCCCCGCTCCTTTGGAAGGACCACCCTCCTGCCTGTGGGGCTCATTTTCCCTTTGCGTCCCTCCCTCCTTAATTATGTCCCCCCAAGATCCCTGAGCTTCTGCCCTGGGGGGCCCCTTCTGCCCTTCCCCTTGGGCTTCTGCTCCAGTTGGCATCCCTCCCCCTGTGTCCCCTGGAAAGACGCCCCAGCTGGCATTTTTCCTTCAACTATTAATCCCAGTTTAATTGTCTCCGAAGTCTCCATCCAACTCCCTTCGCCTCAGCTAGATCTCTCTCTCTCTCTTTTCCCCTCAGCTCAAGTGGTTTAAGTCAAATGGAACACTTTTCTCTCAGAATAAAGACTCAAAATGTTACCCTGTATGTTGGGGGTCCCGGGAGGGGCACCCAAGTTACTGAAAAAAAACACAAACTGGGGGAATATTAGCTAGAGCACTCTCGCAGGCTAAACGAGAGGCAGGGTAACGGCAGCTAGGATCTTTTGCCCAATATCTACAACGTCAGGTCAGAGAGCAGTTAGACAAGCTTTACAGTGACAAACAATGATTTTATTAAGAACAGGCAACAAGGAAGACACGACAAATACTAACTAGCTTAAAAATAGAAATGGAGGGCGTAGAAGGGATCGGGTGATACGACGCCTGGTCTCGTAGTCCTGGAGAGAAGCGGGGTTCCGGGAGAGAAAGCTCAGCGTGGCTCACTGAGGGGAGTTCCCTTAGACAAACGGCAGCAAGGCGGGATGGAAGTCCAAAGTAGTCCGCGGACCGTTTGGAAACGAGGGGTTTTTATAGGGGAGTTTGTGCCTACCGGCTATGCCATGCTCGGTGAGAACAAAGGAAATTTGGAGCTGGACAAATGAGTTGGAAAAGGTCAAGTTTGCATGATGAGCTTAATGCTCGACGGCAATAGTTTGGCTGGTATGTAAATGTCCCGTCTGAAAGGACTAGCCCGGCTGAGAGCCGTGCATCTATTGTAAGGTTTGCGGTGGGAAGTTCCCTGAAGCGAGGAGAGAGGCTTGAGTTGCCCGCCTCAATGGAGTCTGGAATGCAAAACCATGACGGCCGCACCCTGTACGTGCCTGTCCGGAGACCCTCGCAAACACGTGGAGGGGGGTGGCTGAGAAAAGGTCAGGCAAAGGCCGAATTGTTTGATATCAAAAATGATATCTGGTGCTCTCACCAACCGTGCCATAGCTGGAGTAACAAAAAGTGGTAATTTGGGCTTCCCTAGGAGGAAACAAATACAAAGACAATTGTTTTGTGAGGCCCAGATCCACCCCACTCCCCTCCTCAGCCTCGTCTGCGCGACTCCTCCTCGGAAGAACCTCAAACGGTCCCCCTAACCGAAACTCAGGAGCCCGCCAATCAGTGCAGCCAATCAGCGAAGCAGACAAGTTGGCTTCGACCAATCAAGACGCAGCGCGGGATGGCAAAAAATCACGCCGGTCTCTCATCGCACCACTGCAGAGCTTTTTACCTCAGAGCGGGGGGGGGGAATTGAGGGAGTCCCAAAATAGCATAATAATTCGTTAATGTGTAGGTTAATAAACTTCTAGTATGAGAGAAATCCATGAATTTCGGGGAACAGAGTAATTACGTCAGGGAGGTCTCGGTTGTCAAGCAAATTCTCCTGCCAGGGACATGCAGGGCTGCTCCAAACCGGCATAAAGTGCGTCTGTGATAAAGAAGGCTGTCTCTGAACATGTGCAGACTCCATTTCGTTGATTCGCCCCCTTCCCCTTCCTCCTGACAATTCCCCTTCCACACTCTTATGAATCGTGGAGGAGTCCAGTTTTGTACCTGAGGCTTTGTCCTAGTAAAGAGTTACATAGTGCACAATTCCTTTTGGATTGCTATGGCTCCACCCTGTGGACTCCTTGGAGTCACAGCTTCCATGAAGGGGTTTGATCTCTCTGGCAGAGGAATCTAAGTACTTGTACCAAACTACAGATCCCGTGATTCCATAGGATGCAGCTATGATAGTTCAAGTGGAACCACATTGCTATAATTGATCATTATAATCATACGAAAGGGCTCCTAGTTGCCCTAACCCCACACAACACCACACTCAAGCCAGTACTGTGGGTCTCTCACAGCTTTTCTTCTCCAGTATTTGCTGAATGGCTCTGCAAAGAGTAAAGAAATGTTTTACAACATAGACGGATGGCCCGTGGCTTCTTTTACAACAGGGGTGGGGAAAGTGTGCCTCCCCCAAAGACGTTTCTGGGGGCTCCCAGAAAATTTATAGAGTGTGAGCATTGATCCAAGACGTCTGCAATACTCCCCAGAAAAGAAGGCAAATAAAGATGTGGGAGGGGGAGAGCAGTTGTTTCTTTAACGATTGCTTAAATGAGGACGTTTCTCCTGGCCCAAACTTTGTTCAGGCCGACGGCTGCAGGGCCTCTTGTGACAACCTGCAACACACTGAAATTCTTGGGCCACTTCCGCACTAGTCTGTTACAGCGCAATGATTCCACTTGCCACATCCTAACCCTTTCCCTCCCCCTAAAAAGGCATCTTTGTGGCTTCAGCTGCTTCAACCTCCTCTCCCCTCTCCGTTGTGTGGAGACATTGGGGAGGCGTTCAAAGGAGAGAATATCTTTGCTGGTCACCTGGATGGGGGGGTATTTGGCTGTTGCCTGGCTTGGGGGGTCCTCGTGAGGCATGAGAAGGGGTGAGGGTTATTATGAGATGCCAGAAGGCATGAGCAGCCATGAGTGGCAGGGAATGGAGTTTAAAAATGGGTGGAGAGGACAAGGGGGAGGTGGAGGAGGAGAGAGTTTCTGCCTGTGAGGAGGAAGAAATGGGAGGAATTGTGGGGGAGGAAGAACCCCCTCTGACTCTATTCCTGGAAATAGGGGGATGAAGGAAACTCTTGAAAGATTTTCACAGGAGAGGGAGAAGACAAGAGGCTGCTGCAGGGAAGAGAAAGAGGAGGCAGAACAAGTGTTCATTCTCCTCCCCCTGGGGGGGGGCGTGTGAGGCTCTGAGGCTGGCATGATCTGGGGAACGGAATGGGGGTTCAGGTTAAATATAAAGCCCCCCCCAATTGCTTTGAAGATACTTTCATCCCCCTTCCTTCTCCTGGCAGAGCTCTCTTCGGAACGGGGTGGGGAAAGGGGGGAGGTCCTTTTTTTTTTTGTCTTTTCACCTCATTCCCATTTTGTCTTCCAGGAAGATGATAGCTTCCCCACCTCTAACAATCTCTGCGGACACATATAGATCTGGGACTGGGCTGCAGTTTAAAGGAGGAGAGCCCTCAAGTTAAAAGACTTTATGAAATAATAATACAGAACAGTGACCCCCAAGGAAACAGCCTTGGGGATTTGACTTTTGGGACCTGGAGTGTTTCCTGTAGGGGTAGATTCTGGGTTGGGGGTTCCTTGAGTGAAAGAAAGGAAACTCCCTTGTCTTCTCTCCAATCCCTAAAGGAAATAGGCTTCCCCAGCTGTGAGACCTCCTCTCACCTTTTAGGGGGTCTCTGTGGGACTGTGGTATTTGGGAGGGCTCTGGGGGTGTTTCTTGGGCTATGTGGAGGGTTGGGGGGGCACTGTTAAAGAATGTCAGAAAGCCTGAGCAGCCTTCAATGCCAAGAGATGGAATTTTAAAAGGGGGAGAGGATAGAACAAGGTGGAAGTGGAAGAGGAGGTGGGGAAATTGGGTTGGGAAACTCCTGCCTCATTATTCCTGGGAAGGTAGGGTAGAGCGGATCTTAGTTTTCTTGGTGGGGAAAGGGAAGAGGCTGCTCTAGGTAGGAGGCACAAGAGGGAAGGGAGAAGCCAGACTCCAAGCGTTGAGGGGAAGTGTGAGAGGCCTGAGGCAGGGATGCATGGAGGGGCATTGTCTACATGCTTTTGAGGATCCCCTGTCCTTTGAGGATGAGGTGGAGATGTGACAGGTCCCCCCTTCTCCCAGGTTGGGATGGCAGTTTTCAGTACGATAAGGCACCCTGTCTTTACCACACAGTAACAACTCCCTGCTCAGAAACAGCTGAGTAACACGTTTGGCCTTTCCTAGAAGACACAAATATTACATCACAGCCCTTTGGCTAAACTCCCACCGCAGGCTGAGCCCCCAATCTACGTCACACTCTCTGTCCAGATTCTGCCAATAAGGTTCAGTTCCTCCTCTGTCTTTCTCTGGGCTTCCACGGAGAACTAAGCTTCCCAACACAGCTACACTCTCTGG
The DNA here is from genome assembly GCA_948474755.1 of Ctenosaura bakeri. Classification (NCBI taxonomy): domain Eukaryota; kingdom Metazoa; phylum Chordata; class Lepidosauria; order Squamata; family Iguanidae; genus Ctenosaura; species Ctenosaura bakeri. The sequence goes on from CAOLHI010006126.1 coordinate 8,568, forward strand.
CCGACGGAGGGACCCGACTCCCTTGCTGGGCTCGGAGTGAAGGAAGGAGCACCCACAGGGGCTTGGCCTTATATGACTTATCCTGTCCGTCAAAGCCCCTCCCACACACTCCTGGGCTAGGTGTCTCCCCTGAGGTGCTATTCTGGTTGCCTAGCAACCATGCTTCCGGTTGCACTGGCGCTTCAGATAACTACAGTCCCAAGACTTCATGGCAGGCGAACATCCTTATCAGATGTGCCAACGATACAAAACTGGGAGGGGTAGCTAATGTTACCCTGCTTGCTTAGGACACCTTTAAGAGGATTCCCAAAACTGTCATAATTGTCTCTTGTGGGGAAAAATTAGCTCTGAGCACTGCTTTAGCCATGGAAAGAGGGCACGGTAATTAGGATCTTTAACCCAATGTTTACGGGGTCAGGCCCGGTCAGAAATCAAACAAGTTGTTCAAAGTTAAGTATTTTATTGGCACAGATGTTGAGGTCCATACAATCATTCATCTGCATTCACTCCAACAAGCATACAAGACTACAGAAAGTTAGAAAGAGGTGAAAATTAAGAGAGAGAGAGAGAGAGAGAGACATAAGGGTTTGATTTAATACTGTACCAATCCAGAAGTCTTCAGCTGGGAGAAAACGATCTCAGCCGTGCCTTTAGGGGCTGAGGGGAGCTTACCAGCTTCATGGTTTGCAGATCTGAGAGAACTCCCAACACCAAAACTCTCAACTCCAAAACCAAAACTCCACAAAAGAATGAGAAAATGTGCCTAGTTATAGAGCTGACCCATGTCCTGGGAAACCAGATGGCTGCAGTTTTTATTAAGATGGATTTCAGCTTTTGAAGTTCAAAGAAAATACAGCCTAACATCCTTGTAGTTTCCTGCAAGATGAGTATCTCATCCAGAGATGCACACCTCAAAGTGTCAACTTCCAGGCTGTTTGCATTATTTGTTCCCAGAGAGTTATTGTCTCCTGATCGCTGCTCAAAATCCATTCAAGTGGCCTTTGAGCTATTTGCAAGATTTACCCAGGATGTGACAGAAAACAGCTACTCTCTTTATCTCAATAGCCACTGCCTATGTGTCCAGTATATCTCTATGGCTCACTGTGTTTGATATAAAATAATTAGGATACTCACGACGATAGGGTTGCTGCGCAGAGAAGATGGCAAATTATTCACAGGGGGAAGAGAAAAGACAGAACTACTTAACACCTTCTTTGCCTCAGTTTTTCCCCAGAAGGATACAAGCACTCAACCTGGCTGTTCGGGAGCAGGGGAGGAAGCAGGGGAAATGAGGCACGTAATAGGTAAAGAGGTGGTACAGGAATATCTGGCCACACTGGATGAATTCAAGTCTCCAAGGCCAGATGAATTGCATCCTAGGATATTAAAAGAGCTGGAAGAGGTCATTTCGGAACCACTTGCTATAATCTTTGAGAAATCTTGGAGGACAAGAGAAGTTCCAGCAGACTGGAAGAGAGCAAATGTTATCCCAATCTTCAAGAAGGGAAAAAAAGAGGACCCAAATAATTATCGCCCAGTCAGCCTGACATCAGTACCCGGAAAGATCCTGGAGCAGATCATTAAGCAGTCAGTTTCTAATCACTTAGAAAGCATCACAGTCATCACGAGAAGTCAACATGGATTTCTCAAAAATAAGTCATGCCAGACTAATCTTGTCTCTTTTTATGATAGAGTTACTAGCTTGATAGATGAAGGGAATGCTGTGGATGTAGCATATCTCGATTTCAGTAAGGCCTTCGACAAAGTTCCCCATGACCTTCTTGCAATGAAGCTGGTAAAATGTGGGCTGGACAGGGCTACTGTTAGTTGGATTTGTAATTGGTTGACAGACCGAACCCAAAGAGCGATCACGAATGGCTGCTTTTCATCCTGGAGAGAAGAGACTAGCGGGGTGCCACAGGGTTCTGTCCTGGGCCCAGGGCTGTTCAATATTTTTATCAACGACTTGGATGAAGGAATAGAGGGCATGCTCATCAAATTTTCAGATGACACCAAATTGCGAGGGGTTGCTAATACGCCAGAGGACAGGATCAAAATTCAGAATGACCTGGATAGATTGAAGAGCTGGGCCAAGGTGAACAAAATGAAATTCAACAGAGAGAAGTGTAAGGTCCTACACTTAGGTAGAAAAAATGGAATACAGAAATATAGGATGGGGGACACGTAGCTGGATAGCAGTACGTGTGAAAGGGATCTAGGAGTCTTCAGTGTTGTGTCCGCAGTACCAGCATTTAACCACTACGCCAACAGGATTCTTGTTAATTTTAATTAAAGACATTTTTATCTTGGCAGGCATTCAATAAATGATCATTGCCTGACTAAAGAAAGGTGCTGGTTAGTTTTAACTGTGATCTGTTAGTTGTTTTTAATGGACATTTTTACTTTGTTTTAATTATTATGTGCCTATTTAATTTCTCTTTTAACTTTTGTACATTATGGCTTTTTAACTCTATTTTCTTTTTTACATGTATTGTAGGCTGCTTTGAGTCCTGCCAAGGAAAAAGGAGAATATAAATGAAGGTGATAATAATAACAGCAACAACATCAAGAACAAGCCTGTGGAATCAAGAGGGAAACACAGGGTTGTCCTGTTGAAAGAGGGATTTGGAAAAGAGCACAAAGAAAAATCAAAGATTGAGAAGAAGAAATTCTTTGCTGTTCAAGGAGCTCTTATTTGGGAACTTCTGACTTGAATCAGAAAAAAAGAATGGAATATTCTGCACATCTACATTCATATCACAGAACCCCTGGAGAGGAGAAGCTGTATAAGTGTATGGAATGTGGAAAGAGCTTCAACAGTAGTGGAACATTTAATAATCATCTAAGGACGCACACAGGGGAGAAGCCATATGAATGCATGGAATGTGGAAAGAGCTTCAGTCAGAGTGGACATCTGCGTTCCCATCAAAGGACACACACAGGGGAGAAGCCATTTAAATGCATGGAATGTGGAAAGAGTTTCAGTCAGAGTGGACATCTGCATTCCCATCAAAGGACACACACAGGAGAGAAGTCATATGAATGCATGGAATGTGGAAAGAGCTTCAGTCAGAGTGGACATCTGCGTTCCATCAAAGGACACACACAGGGGAGAAGCCATTTAAATGCATGGAATGTGGAAAGAGCTTCAGTGACAGTGGAACATTTAGTAAACATCGAAGAATTCACACAGGGGAGAAGCATTTAATGCATGGAATGTGGAAAGAGTTTCAGTCGGAGTGGATCTCTGCATTCCCATCAAAGGACACACACAGGGGAGAAGCCATTTAAATGCATGGAATGTGGGAAGAGTTTCAGTCAGAGTGGATCTCTGCATTCCCATCAAAGGACACACACAGGGGAGAAGCCATTTAAATGCATGGAATGTGGAAAGAGCTTCAGTGTGAGTGGAAAGTATAGTAGACATCAAAGGATTCACACAGGGGAGAAGCCATTTAAATGCATGGAATGTGGGAAGAGTTTCAGTCAGAGTGGATCTCTGCATTCCCATCAAAGGACACACACAGGGGAGAAGCCATATAAATGCATAGAATGTGGAAAGAGCTTCAGTGAGAGTGGAAAGTATAGTAGACATCAAAGGATTCACACAGGGGAGAAGCCATTTCAATGCATGGAATGTGGAAAGAGCTTCTCTCAGAGTCAACATTTATGTTCGCATCAAAGAACCCACACGGGGGAGAAATCATAAATATACAGAATAGGAAATATGCTTCTGTTATGACAGAATATTGGCTAAATATGAACTAACTCACTGATTGTATTATATGTAATGTTTTCACTGATTGTATTATATGTAATGCTTTCATGTTAGGGATTTAAAAACATAATTTCCATGGAGAAGGACACCCTTTCAAGGCTAATGATAGGGAAAATGGGGGACACTTTATTTTCTTCACCCAGGTCTCCCCCAACCCCCCTCCTTCTCCCATGTGCCTCTTTCTCTGGCTTCTTTCAGGTGCTGAATTCCTCATTTCCCTTTTTTTTTTTTTTGGCCCTGTAATGCTGTAACTGTTGGAATGAGAGGAGAGAGTTAATGGTCTTTTTGCTTTGCTGTTCCCATAGCAATTGCTACTGTAAATATTTGGCTTCTGTTTCACAGGTCAGCGTGTCCCAAGTTCTCTTGAGAAAGTTGCTCATGTTATGTGTTTATGTTCTCTTGGCAAGGCTACACAGCTGTGTTCCGGTGTTTTGGTTGGCTTCTGTCTTGTTATGGCTATTGTATGTAACTTCACATGGAAAGTCAGCCGTGTAAACATGTTATTGTTCTGAAGTGTATGTTATCCTGCATAAGAGGCTTGTCTGAGAAGCCCTGCCTGATTCCGGTTCTGATTCTTTCTCCCGCTGTTTTGCTTTGTGTGATGCGTGGATGCCACAGTGAGGCATGGCAATTACTTAACTGCTTGTCTTGATGGTTTTACTACCCACAATAAAATTAGTTAAATGCCTTTGAGGCTGAGTGGCTGTTTTTCCTCCTGGCTGTGGAATGGAATTCTATTGTGCAGTGTTTTTCAATGTGGGGCTTGTGGGGCTTGTTTGGTTTAAGGAAGCACCCCGGTTTTCTTTTTGACAGTAACCCACTCTGTTATTTAAGTCATTATTAAGAGCTGAGTGTGACTGGAGTGGGTTATAAAATCCTTCCCTGGGTGGTCCCAAAAAAAGAGTCTCTCAGTTGCCCTTCGCCTTTTCAGTTCATTTAGAGCACACTCTGCATGTTCAGAGGACTGTTTTCCTAAGAAGTGTCGAGCACCAGCCCTGTCAGCGGGAGCTTCAGGGATGCTAACCCATGTAGTGTTTTGAAAACGGACCATTTGTTCTTCCAGCCACATTTTTGGAAATCTGTCAGAATCCAATGAAAGGATCTTCCACCAGTAATTGAAGGCTTTAATTATAGTCAGACTGCAAATTGAATGGGTGCCTCTTTCAGCTCTTTCTGCTGCTCCAGGAGTATTCCTGTCGGTCTCCAAAACAGTCCTCAAGAAACACGCTTGATTTTGTTCAAGTGGGAGGGCCTTTGAGAGCCCCCACAATTCAGCACCTTATGTTAGAACTGGTGTAATTTTTGTGTTATATACCTTTCCAATGGGGAGCCAGGAAGTTGGGTGAACGGGGTGGACACCATCCTGAAACAGGTGGAGCTGTGGTGGCACCAGGCTGACACGGGTGGAACCGGGTGGACACCAGGCTGCCATGGGTGGAGCTTGGCAAACATCAGGCTGACATCATGCTGACATGGGTGGAGCTGGGAAAACCCCAGGTGACATGGGTGAGTTTGGTGAACACCAGGCTGACATGGGTGGACGTGGGCTAACACCAGGCTGACACTAGAGTGGCACGAGCGAAGCTGAGTGAACATCTGGAGGATACTATTGTATTGTCTAAGCTCTTGAGTGGTTCAGTTTTGCTCCTTCGACAATTGGCTCCAAGGATGGTGCCTCCAGGAGCAATTTTGGTTTTTGGATCACAGTCTCCATGTCCACGAAGTTGCTCTCCTGGAAAGGGATGGGCTGCACCTCACAAGCGTTGGCCGGAGTGTTTTTGCTGAGTCTTGCAAAATGGATCAGGAGGGTCTTTAAACTGAGTGTGACTGGGGAGGGAGTACTACTCATGAGAAGGATTCAGTGAGTGCTGCAAACAGTAGCCCAAATGATAGAGACAGAGCAGGCCAAGTGGTGCTGGAGACCAAGAGGGGGAGGGAAAGCAACTTTAGTAATGGACCTCTTCCCGGAAGCGCACATGGTCTTAAGTGTCTCTACACCAATGCACGGAGCATGGGGAATAAGCAAGATGAACTCTAACTCCTAATACAACAAATATGATTTAATAGGCATCACTGTGACCTGGTGGGATGAGTCTCATGATTGGAATGCAGGAATAGGGGGGCGTATAACCTATTTTGCAGAAATAGACCAAATAAGAAAGGAGGAGGAGTAGCTCTATATGTCAAGGATGTTTTTACCTGTGAAGAGATCCATGACTTAAATCTGGGAAGCCAAGTCGAGAGCATCTGGGTGAGAATTAAGGGAGCGAGAAACCACAGGGATGTGATTTTGGGGGTTTGCTGCAAACCACACTCTCACAGCCTCAGAGGAAGGCAGGGGGGGGAAAGACTCTGAACAAATCTTGCCACCTTAGCTTCCCCTTTGGGTCTGTCTTCTTTCTTCCTCCGCCCCCCAAGTCAGTATTTCTGTCTCTCTCCCCCTCGGCACTCTGCTGGGCTGGCCTCCGTCTCTTCTCCTGGCAGAGCCCTCGATGGGGCCCGTGAGATAAATCTACACCAGCCAGGAATTTTTAGCTCTTAAAAAGGAAGATCCCGGTTAACCTCCTCCTTCTGGCTATGATGTGGTCATCGTTAATTTGCTTAAATATGGGAACTGTTCTTAGCAATGGCCAGTGACCCTGACTGCCACGTATTAAAGAAGCTGCATTAAAATGTACTGAATGCACACATGCCTTTTATTCTAGGGGCCTTGGGCATTCTGGGGAAATGGGGGGTTATAAATGTCTTAACTAAGAAATAAATGATCCAGTTCTCGGGGTGTGGGAGCCCCACTGAAGCTGAGAGATTAAAGGGAGTGAAAACGTGAACATGAAGCATCAGATTGGGAGTCTAGATGGGCAGCTGGAAAGTGGCAGCGGAGTGAAGAGGACAGAAGGGGAATGATTTTGGGGAATTGCTGGACTATAGTTCCCAGCATCCCCTAGCGAGCAAGGCTGCAGTGTCTGTGAATTTCCTGGAACTGAATTGAGGGGCAGTTGGGAGCCATCCTGCTTCACTCCCCTCCCCACTGTCCCCCTGCCTGCCCCAGAAATCCCAGGGGAGCATCATCAGGTCCCCTTAATTCTGACTAATAGTGGGGTTCGATGGGCTCACGGCCCCTAAGAACATGGGCGGCAGCACGTTGGAGGGAAGCTGGCTCTCCATCCACACTGCAACGAAATGTGGATAAAATGGCAATTTCATCAATGATGAGGAAGAATAACAAAATCAAGGAACAGTGAAATACCGAGAAGCAGACTTTATTTTGCAGTCTTGCTTTTTTGTATTTCTTTTATTAATTGCATTCATTTATAACCCATCTTCCTCTGAATAATGGCACTTAAAGAAGCTTACAACGTAGTGCAATACAGATTAAAAGCCAAGCAACACGTCAATAAAAGTATAAATGTAGAACATATATAATGTTTCTTCTTTTCTACATCAAGAAAGATATATTTGCTTCTATAAAACACAAACTTATTTCAGAATAAAAACGGAGCAGTGGAGCCAAAAACTTCCCCTGGAGAGTTCTCGTTGGACCAAGAGGTCGGTCAGCCCAACCGGGAACCGGCTGAGCATTTTCATCCTGTAGTTCCAGGATCCAAGAGGACTTATCCCTTCCCCAAAACTCTCAGCAAGTCCGCTCGAGGCCACCATGCGGGGAGAGGACGGGGCCCCCTCACTGGGTTGGCCCTTGTGGCACCCACCTTTTGGGCTAACAATTTTGATTACCTGTATTTGTCGGTTTCCTTTATATTATACTCTTTCTCTATTTATTTATGCTTAAATCTTGTCTGGGTAATTTGTCTTGCAATTGTATAGTATAAGTGTATTATTCCTTCCTTTTCTTGTGTATAGATCCACCTACAGTTTAGACGGTACGTCTTTTGCAGGCCCCACTGTTTCTCTTTTTACTTGTAGAGCACCGTGTCGGTAGATGGTGCTATAGAAACAAACTGTTCTGCTTCTTCCACAATTGTCAATATATTTGTAGATTTCCCCTGTGAGACCAGCGGGCAGCCGGTGGCGTCCAGGCGTTCCATCGCCACGGACCCACAAACACCGTTTCCCCTCTTCAGCCCTCACGGCTCAGGACTGAGGAAGGCGCCCTTGAAACCCAGGTTGGTGAAATCCCCGCAGGACTTGGGGAAGAAGAGCACGTCACCCAGGCCTAAGCCCCTCCAGGGGTTGTTGTACTGCTTCTCTCATCATCTCTTACCATTGACTAAGCTAGTGGGGGCTGTTGGGACTTAGAGTTTCCCAGGGTGTTAGCCCCTTCGGGGAAAGGCTATGAAACCTAAAACAGTCCTTTTTTTTAGCAGAGTAGCATAAAAAGCCCACACCTGGGCCCCCGGCACTCCCTGCCACCACACTTCTCCTTATTTTCACTGCTGAGCAAAGACATACCTGATTCAGGGTCCATGGCTGAGGGTTAGCCAGAAGTTACTTTTTTTTTTTTATCAACCATGTATCAGAATTTTAATCCTGGGAAAGCAAATATTCTATATTCTGAGTATATTCTAACAGGAGCTGCCATGGAAGTTCTGAGGGGAGTGTTGGTGTTTGTGTGAGGTAATTTGTGAGGTAAAATGAATTCCCAAGGGAGGGAAAAGGCTGAGGAGAGAGCACACAGAGGAGAGAACACACAGAGGCCAAAAGGCAGGATTGCACAAAATATTCCATCACTCTATAAATATATTCTAGTAGGAAGAGGAGAAAGAAACGGGGCGTTTTAGAAGTAGCTGGAAGAGTGGGAAGGCAGGGGACGAAGTGGAGTCATTCCGGCTAAACTGGGACATTTTGAGGATTTGCTTTATGAAAGCTGCAAATGTGGCTAAAGTAGGGATGGGAAAAGTGGGGCTCATGGACTGCATACACCCTCCAGCTCCCCAAAACTGAGGAACCCCCTCCATTTTAAAAAAGTTGGTGGTCTTTTGGGGTGACTTCAGCCCCCCAAATGGTGCAAATAGCGCCCCTCAAATCAGTATCTCGTACCCCTCCTGGGTTTGCCAAAATGGGCTGTACTTTTTAAGGAGCCCTAGGATCCTTATTTATTTATTTATTTATTTATTTCATTCACCAGCAACTTTTACCTCAAGAAATATGGGTTCTTATTGCTGTTTTGTGCCTTTATGAGGAGTGAAAGAGTATAGGCAAAATATACAGCGTTTTCCCCATCTTTTCCCCTGGTCTACTCTGCAGGGCTGGTGGAAACCCAGCACCCAGGACCCTTCAGTTCAGGGAGGGCGTTGCCTGCTGAAAGGCCTAAGCCTAAGGATCTCTTGGCATTTGCTCAACCAAAGTGCCTCCATTTTGAGTTCTGGGCTCCCAGCACTTCCTGCCACCACACTTCTCCTCCTCCTTCCCTGCTGAGCAGAAGCATCTGTGACTCAGGGTTCCTTCCTGATTGTTGAGCAGAAGTTACTTTTTTTTTTAATCAACCAGGTATCAGAGTTTTAGTCCAGGATTCTGAGTATATTCTGACAGGAGCTGCCATGGAAGTTCTGAGGGGGGTGTTGGTGTTTTTGTGAGGTAATTTCTGAGGTAAAATGAACCCCGAGGGAGGGAAAAGGCTGAGGAGAGAGTGTTGTGGGAAGAAAACACACAGAGGCCAAAAGGCAGGATTGCACAAAATATTCCCCATAAAGTTAATAATAGACATAATTCTCATGTTTTATGTTGTGTTTCCTGGCCTCAAAAAGTACCTGTTTTGAGGCAGGGTGAGGCCCTCGCCTTTCACTCCAGCCCAAGGCTTCGCAGGAGGACGTAGGCCTCAGACCCCAAATAATGTCTAATTTATTAAACAAGCAATTTTTTGTTTTGTTTTGTTTTGTTTTGTGGCTTAAATTGTATCAATATCTAATTTGTTTTTTCCTCAGAGGTGTAGCAACTAGGGGACAAAATGAGGACTTTGGCCTCCAAGTAAGAATTTTTTTTCCTCCTTTTGAAATTTCCCTTCAGTCCCCAAATTTCTAGCATTGGAGGGAATGAGAAATTGCAAATCATTCACATCTAGTAGTGGTATAAATTTATGGATTAGTCAATTGACGATGTCAAAGAAATAACTTCAAACATTATAAAAGGCAATAAAATAAGTAAAAGAGAGTGAAGCAAGATAAAATAAGCTAAAGTAAGAGATCTACAAAATATAAATGAAATAAAAATGAAAGAACAAGTAAGACACTCTAAGAAAATATCAAAACTTGACACCCTAATAGGTTATCAGCTTCTCTTGGTGATAATATAGTAAGAATAAAATACAGAAACAGTAGCATTTAGATTAATTCATCCCCCTTTGTGCAACTCCAGTATATTTTATGAATTGTTTTCTGAGTTCAACAGCTCTGTTTGTAAACTTGCAAGTTCTGAGACTACATATTTGTTAGTGCCATGAAGGAAATAAGATAATGGTTCCTATATTCCAACAATTTGCTTTAATTTCACATCTAAAACTCTTTTTACTTGGTTCTTCTTTGCATTGCCTGGTTTACTTCACTTGCTTCTTGGTTTCCGATGTTGAACTGTGTTTCTTTCTGGAAATATTTATTAATACTTAAGAGAAGATGCAAACAAATATGTTGTTACTGCAGAAAAAACGGGAAAAGAGTTGGAGAAAGAAACAAACCACACATAAATAATACTAATATGTAACTAGAACTAAAATTAAACAAAATTGAACTACTGAAACAGAGAAATAATAACACAAACTTGATAAGAATATATTAGAGAATAATAACAAACTTAAATAATAATTTATTAAACAATTATTAAAGAAGCTAAATAACAAGCTTAAAGACTCATCTCCTGCACTGTCTGAACTGTATTTCTAGATCCTCAGTTGAAGTTTTAATTTAATGCAATGCAAGAAATTGAGGACTGAAGGAAAATTTTAATTTTGGAGGGAGGGCAGCATCATTTGGGCTAAATACACCCCAAATGTCATCTTCTCCCCAGTAGCTGTGCTCTGAATCCTGCATCTTCCCCTATCCTTTATCAGCAAACTTTTTTTTTTTACTTTCATTAGTATTTTATATTCTGTTTTCCAAAATTTCATAACAAGCATAAGCAGAAACATTTAAAAAAGCACTCTTATAGTAATCTGGAATATTTAAAATTGTTTTATTAAAACTGGTAACTTTTTCATGTGACTGGAAAACCCCACTGAATATGCTGTGACTTATCTTTGTGTGAGTAGCAGCAAAAGTTTTATGAATAATTGTCAAAGATACCTCTAAAGTATAATTGTTGCCATTGTTGTGTGTTACATTCTTGTGCGAGTTGACTTGCCAGAAGAGAGTTGACAGCAGAATACGCTCTTCTAATGAAATACTTAACACCTATCTCTTCAGGCAATTTTCAACTATGAATTTTACACCGATGGTAGTTTAAATGGTTTTATGTGTTTTCAATGTATTTTAAATGCATACTGTGTTGTTAGTTCTATTTTAATTTGTAGGTTGTAACCATGTCAAGCCTTGCGTATATTTGGGAAGAGTAGAAATAAGAATAAATAGAATAATTATTATTATTATTATTATTATTATTATTATTATTATTATTATTATTATTTATAACTAATATTAATTAATTATAGTACTATAAATGATATTATAATAAATATGAATTGTGTTGTTGCTTATCTTCCACTTATTGCACCCTAGCAAGCTCAGGTTTTCTGGGTCTGTTGTGCACCCAAGGTCACCCGGTGGTTTGTATGGGCCAGTCATCTACACAACGCTGGCTTTCTAAAAAGTACACCAGCCCCAAAATTCCTTATTGCAAGTGTTTGTTAATTGAGAAAAGTATAGAACAGCAACACAGATCCAGAAAGCCCAGTATGTATTCGTATTATTTGTGAAAAGCAGTGTTTGAGGGAGAGCTCAGCCATCTGGGTAGATATGAACACGGAGGCAGTATGTGTCTGGGACAAGGTTGGGTACTCTAAGGGTCTGGGTCTCTAGTTTTTGTGGGGTCAGCTCCTTCGGGTTGGTGACAAGGGCACAAGTTCTCCACTTTGGGGGCAATCAGCTTGAGACCAGAGGAAGAGAAAGGACTGGTGTGTAAATTGACAGCTCAGCTATCTGAGCAGCAGTTTGCTACCACTGGCAAGGTATAATTGATTTCTTGCTACAACTTGCAAAGATTTAGCCTCCTTTTTCCCCCCTGGCCATTGTGGGTCCAGGACTCACCTTCCACTCTGCTTGTGACTGCCTTTGGCTGGAAGCAAATAAAGTGTCCCTTCTCCCTGAATAAGTGTAGCAGATTTGTTCCTTTTAGCTCTATTCTGGTATACTGTAGACGTCAGTGAGAATTTCTTTGAATTCTAGAGGGAAAATACATTCTCTGCTAGGTTTTGTATGAAGTTTGGGTAACGGTGGTTGTATTTAATGCATAACATTTAATGACATTAGCAAAGGCTGTTGTCCCTAATTCTCAGGTTTTCAACCAGAAACTATAGGGCCTAAAAGAGCCCAGTTGAGGATGTAGTTGTAGCCAGTCTCTCCAGCCTTCCCTCCTCATCAGACTGATGCACAACCCAACATTTTTTTATTTTGAGCCCCAAAATCAAGTTTGCAAGCTGTGGAGTTTGCTGTTTGTTTGTTGAATTTATACCTTGCTTTTCTCCCAAAGGTGACATCCAGTACTGATGATTGATTTGAATCTCAAAGGAGTTGCTTATACAGCAGAGATCCAGATGTGCCTGCTTGGGTTTGTGAAAAAGATTTCTGCCATCAAGCTCTTCTCTTCCTTGGCTACAGGCTACTTAGGCGTCGTAGTCGAGCTGGATGAAGCTCCTTCCCGGAAGACGCAGAAGCAGAGCGGTCCCTTGCACAGGAGAGTGTCAACCCTGACCTCTCTGATGTTGAGGATCTGCTCTGGCGGACGAGCCGCTAAGGTAGGAAAGTGGCCAGTTGGGCACATTTTCCTTTTGCTCCCCCACAACTGGAAGTGAATCAGGAACTTCATAGTAAATTCTAAATTTAAGGTACCCTAAAAGCCATCTAGTCCATGCCCTGCCATGAAGAAAATCAGTCCTGAAAAGATGCCCTATCTAAGCTCTGTTTAAAAAACCTCCAAGAGATAAGGTAGCTGCTTTTTCCCTCCTAGACAGCACTTACAGTTCTTAAAGAAGTTCTTCTTAACGTTTAGGTGGAGTCTCTTTTCCTGTCATTTGAATTTGGCTCCATCTTCTCCATGACATCCCTTCAGACATTTAAAGATGGCCTATTATGTCACCTCAAAGGCCATTTCCATACAACACTGTCATAGTGCTCTTATTCCACTTTCAAATGCCCGGGTGGATGGGTTTGCAGTTTCCTGAGGCCAAGAGCTCTCTGGCTGAGAAGTTGAAATGCCCCTTCCTAAACTACAACCCCCAGAACTCCATGGATGTTGAAAGTGGAATAATAGCACTATAACTGTCGAGTGTGGGAATGGCCTGAGCTTTCTCCCAAGCCAAACATACCCAGCTCCTACGTCAATTGACAAGAACAGTCACTCCACTGCAACTTTATAATCCGAAGATTAAAAGAACTGTCTGAGAGATGGTACTATTTTTGTTCAGCACCTTGGGTAGCTCTTTTAAATTTTGGAATAAAACTTGCAGAGAATTCACCACACCACTAACTGGTGAGAGACCAGTGGCTGCAGGGCTGTGCATTTCAGAAGAACATTGCTCCACCTCATTCAGGAACCGGAGATCTTGTTATAGTGCTACTGCTCCGTTTTCGCAACATCGATTCTGTGTCTTCACCCAGCCCATTACCTCCTCCAAGCAGTCATTCCAAGGAAACATACTATCCTCAGCTGTTTTTGAAGGCACGGAGAACAGCACCTGGGTGTCATCAGCATGCCTATAGGACCCTGCCACACCTCCAGATGATCTCTCCAAACTTTTTCATGAGAGATGGTAAAGGATTGGGGAAGTCAGCTGGGACCCTAAAGGAGGAAAGGAGTGGGATGGGCCCAGCCCAACCAGGAAGCCAGCTGCGGGCATAGGAGCAGCGAAGAGAACGCCTTGCGGAAAACCTCCTTGTGCGAACTGCAGCCCTCCACTTCCGCGAAGAACGTTGGAAAAGGCCCAGGAGTGGTGGCGGGAAGCGATGCACGGACCGTCCTGCCCTGTTTCAGAAAGGGACTGACTATCTCCCTTCTCCGCGTCTTGGCAGAACCTCCTGTCTGGCTGGTGAGCTCTCTGGGGGATGGGCGCGTCAGCACGGGGGGCAGTCCCCCTCCTCACCACGTCTCCTGCCCCATTCGCCATGGAGGGGAGTACTGCAGAAGGGCTTGGGCCATGCAAGGCCGGTGCTTTTCTGGAAGGGGCGAGCTGGCCCTGGTCAAAGGCAAGGCAGCTGGATTTATCCCCCCCCCGAGCAGGGTCTGGGAAGTTTTCCCACACTGTCCTGGCAGCGGAAACGTAAAGAACGAGCAGAAGCAGAGCCTGGGGGGGGGTTCTCGGAGTCTTTTCGAGGGGGATATGTGTGTCTCTCTTCTCCCTCTGCAGTCGGCCCCCCTCTGTTCCTGGCCGGCCTAGGCGGCTTTTGCCTGGGAGGGAAGCATTGTAGAGTAAATAAATAATTTTATGGTTGGGGGTTACCACAACACGAGAAATTGTATTAAGGGTCGTGGCATTAGGCAAAGGTTGAGAACCACTGCTCTGGAACCTGCCTGGAAGTGTTACTGGAACCACTGCACAGTGCTTCTGTTCTCCAACACCTCCCCCAGCTGTTTCCAAAGGATACCACGGTCGATGAATTGACACTCCCCACTTTCTATAAGACAGAGAGATCTGGTTAGCCCGGAGGGGGCTCTTCTCCTTCTTTCTTCTTCCTCCCCATCCCACAGGCACATTTTGTTGCTTCCGAGGCTCTCCTCTTGCAGAAAAGGGAGGCAGTGCGACAAAGGAGGCACTGGAAATATGTTCCAAGGGTAGGATGGAGGACAGCTCTCACTTTAAAACCAAGACCGGATAGTTTTCTAGGGCTGAGTGGGGGGTGACTGGTGGGGATGAAAAGTTCCCTTTCCTTCCCCAAGGTATCTTGGCTTTAGCTGCTCTGCATCCTCTCCCCTCTCTGTTGCGTGGAGACATTGGGGAGGCGTTCAAGGGAGAGAGAATCTCTGCTGTGACCTGGGATGAGGGGGGTATTTGGCTGTTGCTGGCTGGGCATGCCGCTGAATGGGGCATGAGAAGGGGTGAGGGTTAGCAGCCCTGAGTGGCAGGGAATGGAGTTCAAAAATGGGTGGAGAGGACAAGGGGGAAGGGAGGAGGAGAGAGTTTCTGCCTGTGAGGAGGAAGAAATGTGAGGAATTGTGGAGGGAGACTCCCCGCCGACTTATTCCTGGAAATGGGGGGATGAAGGAAACTCTTGGAGGATTTTTGTAAAGGAGAGGGAGAAGACAAGACGTGTGTGGCAGGGAGAGAAAGAGGAGGCAGAAGAAGTGTTCATTCTCCTCCCCATGGGGGGAGGCGTGTGAGGCTCTGAAGGTGGCATGATCTGGGAACGGAATGGGGTTCAGGTTAAGAGAAGGCGTGAAAAAATGTCAAAACATTTCGCAAAAACTTCTTCAGTTGTTAATGTTGCTATTCTGTTCAAAAGAAATATACAGCAAAATATCTAGGAAATGAATGAGATAATGCAAAGATGGATCAAGCATAGTAGCTAACTTTAGATACATAGTTGGTAACATAGAGGAAGAGCAGAGTCTTTCTAGTTACTGCTAATAGTATTGGTTACGAGGAAATCTAAATAGCCCAAGTGTGGAGGTTGTTTGCAGAACTCTCAAGAAACAGCTGAGGTTTGAATCCATTTAAAAACATGTGGAAGTCTTCTGCAACCTAAAAGCCCAAATATTCTCTCCTTAAAAACAGGGCTTTCCAAATGGTGTGTTGTGGCACATTAGTGTGTCACCTACAATCTTGGAAATAGGTGTTATTATTTACAAAACCTGTATTTTTGAAAATGTATGGGAAGGTTTTCCATGAGAGATGTAGTCATCTGTATTTTGTCAGAATTATAATTTATGGAGGTGACTTTATCTCTTATAAGCGGTTAGTCTTAATTTCTCCGGTTTGCTAATAAAATGGAATTACTGTGTTGCAAGATGATGCACGTCCAAAAA
This sequence comes from Ctenosaura bakeri, assembly GCA_948474755.1. Classification (NCBI taxonomy): domain Eukaryota; kingdom Metazoa; phylum Chordata; class Lepidosauria; order Squamata; family Iguanidae; genus Ctenosaura; species Ctenosaura bakeri. Next base: position 24,466 of record CAOLHI010006126.1, read on the forward strand.
GTGTGTCACCCACATGAGAAGTTTGCAAAGCTCTGCCTTTAAAACAACAGGACTGAAATCAAGACCAGGGTGAATTTGTGGCACTTCTGAAACACAAAATGTAAAGGAGACCATTTGATGTTTTATGGTTCATAGAATGGTGTTCTGTCTAGTCCTTATTGGACTCTTATGCTCTGTTAGTCTTGCCCTGAGACATCTAGATATTTGCCCAACGTGCACTTGATTCCAAGGGCAAATAACTACGCAATAACACGGTACAACCCAGCCGACAGCGTTTACAAGAAGAAAAGTAGTAACATTTGTTAACAGAACTATAATCAGGAAGGAGCTGCAGGTGAAGGTTGATGCGTTTCCTCAGTGAATTTTTCTAAACGATACAACAGGTAACATCTGCTCAGAAACAGCTGAGTAACATGTTTGGCCTTTCCTTAGCAGACGTGTACCACAACAGCCCTTTGGCTAAACTCCCACCAGGCTGAGCCCCTGATCTACGTCACACCTCTCTGTCCAGATTCTGCCAAATAAGGTTCAATTCCTCCTCTGTCTTTCTCTGGGCTTCCACGGAAGAACGAAAGCTTCCAACAGCTGCACTCTCTGGCTAACGGAGGGACCCGACTCTCTTGCTGGGCTCTGAGGGAAGGAAGGAGCACCCACAGGGACCTGGCTTTTATAACTTTTCCCTTGCCAAAGCCCTCCCACACTACTGGGCTAGGTCTCCCCCTCCTGAGGTGCTAATCTAATTTGCCTGGCAACCATGCTTCCTGTTTACACTGGCACTTCAGATAGTCACCTCCAGGCAGTTTCATGGCAGGAGAACATCCTTGTCAGATTTGCCAACGATACAAAACTCGGAAGGAAGGGTAGCTAATATTTGGAAATTCAAAGAGTAAACTGGAAAACTGGGCTGAAATTAATAAAATCTAATTCAGCAGGGACAAAAGCAAAGTTTCACATTCAGGCTACAAAACCCAATGGGCAGGTATAAGATGGGGGTACTTGGAGAGCTCAATAAAGTACACCACATGTTAAAAAGACCTTGGAAGTACTGTTGACCTCAGAAGCTCTATAGTGCAAGGTATACATTGTGATATTGCAGCAAAGACTGTGAATGCGATAGTTCCAAAGTTCCCAGGTGACCCCTTTAACAAGCATTTTCCTTTCCTCCCCATAATTTGTATACTCTTCATGGCAAAGCCACCTCTCTTCCTACCCTTCTGCCTTTCTCCTAAAGTGGCCTAACATGGTGATCTAGCGGAGTGCAGAGGAAAATCCTTTCCATGGAGGGGGCGGGGGAGGCAGTGCTTCCTAGTGGAAGAGGTGGCTGCTTTGGTGGTGGTGGTGATGGGGAAGAGGAGCAAGAAAGGGAAGAGGTACCTTATTAAAAATTAAAATTCACTGAAGTAAAAGGCTGACAATATAGCGGGGGCAGAGAGAGGGGTTCTTGACTCTCTGGAGCTCAAACTAGTTTCATGGAGATACATGAGGAGGGATTATTTGTATTCATTGTCATACAAGTTTTGGTTCCTGCCTTTTTCAGCTCCAGTTCTGCTTTGAGGAGGTGGGCGTGTACATTCGCCTAAAGGGAGTGGGATCTTCTGGAGCCAGAGCGCTCTTCACGAGGAGTCAGAATACTCAAGCAGAATGGAAGATAGCCTCTCTGGTGGCATCCTTTTTGTCTTTTGCCTGTGATTTTGACAGGATTCTTCAAGATATTACAAGCCACCACAGGTACTCTAGGTTTTTGCGCTTCCTGCTTATGAAAAAAAACTACAAGGGACTGGCTGAGTGGGTAGAAGGTGTGGTTAATGCCTTCTTCAAACAAAGTAGAGTTCCAGCTTGCCTCACTGGGGAGGTCTTTATAAAGCCATGACTAAAAAGGTATCCCTGGATCCCACCATTTTGGAGTCACTGTCCTGTCCTCTAACATTCCATTCCTGGGCAAGGTTCTGCAGCATCTGCTGGCCTCCCAGCTCTAGAGGTTTCTGACTATTCTAGATCCATTTCAACCTGTTTTTAGACTGAACACTGTTTTTGGTTGCCTTGGAGGATGACCTGTGCTGGCGACTAGATGGGGGAGCATATCCCTCTTGGTTCTGCTGAACCTTTTGGACGCTTTCTGTGTTGCTAGTATCCTTCTGGGTCACCTTGTGAGGATGGGACTTGGGGTACTGTTTTACAGAGGCGTCGTTCCTTCTTCCAGGAGGACCAAGCCCAGAAGATTGTGCTGGGAGACTCCTGTCAAATCCTTGTCCTTTGGCCTGTGGAGTGCCTCAGGGTTCCTACCCGCATGCTATTTCACATCTCTGTGAAACCGCTGGGAGATACTTGCTTTGGAGTTTTGGGATTTGTGTCCTAGTTTCAAGAACACACCAACTTATTATCCTTTTCCACCACAAGCCGAGGAAGCTGTTTTGGTCCTTAAACCAATGGCTGTTATCAGTAATGGATGGGAAGAGGGCAAACAAATTGAAAAGTTGGAATCAAGCAAAGAGAGGTACTCTTGCTCAGTTGAAGAGACAGTCAGTGAGAGGCATTTTAGCCTACATTAGATGGGGTTACGCTTTTCTATGAAGACACAGGTCCACAGCCCAGATGTCCTCTAAGTACACTCTAGCTGTGAGCCCAGGTCTCAGAGCAGTCAGGAGTGCGTCCTCACAGTTAAGGCTTGCGCAGAAGCCATCATTCCTTGAGATGTCAGACCTGGCCAAAGAACACATGCCTTGGTTGCATCCCAGTTGGGTTATCGTAAGAGGCTCTACATGGGGCTGCCTTTCTAAAGCGTCCAAACTTCAGCTGGTCCGAGGAGCTGCAGCCCTGAATTGAATGGAGAGTGACAGGGATCACACACCCCCCCTGTTGGGAACAGCTCCACTGGCTGCCAGGTTGTTACTGGTAGATCTAGTGGTAGATGATGACCTTTAAAGCCCTACAGGGCTCACATCCAGGACTGAATTTTCCATGCTATGAAACTAGTCCTGCTTTATCTGCTGAGGCCCTTCTTCTGTCTCACCACCTTCACACATGCATCTGGGTGGAAAACGAGAGAGGGTCTTCTCAGTGGGCCTCTGCTCTCCAGGCTGTGGAACTTCCCTCCAGAGAGGACGAGAACCTCCCTCCTTTGGGAGACAATTCAATAGCAATAGCATGTGTGTTTTGATATCTATCAGCCAAGTGCTCTCTGAAGCAGTTTACAATGTGTCAGCAATTGCCCCCAACAAGCTGGGTACTCATTTTACTGACTGCGGAAGGGTGGAAGGCTGAGTCAATCTGGAGCCCTGCAGAGTCGAACTCAGTGTTGTGGCCGCAGTACAGCCATTTAACCATGACTGCTATCAGGATTCCTGTTAATTTTAATTAAAGACATTTTTCTATCTTGGCAGACATTCAGTAATTATCCTTTCTCATGAAAGAAGGGTTATTTTCCAATTGAAGGTTGAGTAGTTGTTTTTAATGGACATTTTTACTTTGTTTTAAACTATTTTGTGCCTATTTAATTTCTGTTTTAACTTTTGTACATTATGGTTTTTTAATGTATATTTTCTTTTTTACATGATTGTAGGCTGCTTTCAGTCCTGCCTAGGAAAAAGAAAATATAAACGAAGGTGATAATACTAATAAGAACATCAAGAACAACAAGCCTGTGGAATGGAGAGGAAAACGCAGTATTGTACTGTTAAAGTAGGTGTTTTAAAAGAGCAACAAGAAAAATCAAGAACTGAGAAGAAGAAATCCTCTGCTGTTCAAGGAGCTCTTCTTTGTAACTTCTGACTTGAATCAGAAAAGAAGAATGGAATATTGTGCATCTACATTCATATCCCATAACTGATGGAAAGAAGAAGCTGTATAAGTGTATGGAATGTGGAAAAGAGCTTCAGCAATAGTGGAACATTTAGATCATCTAAAAGATTCACACAGGGGAGAAGCCATATGAATGCATGGAATGTGGGAAAAGTTTCAGTCGGAGTGATAGTCTGCATTCCCATGAAGGACAACACAGGGGAGAAGCCATATGAATGATGGAATGTGGAAAAGTTTCAGTCGGAGTGATAGTCTGCATTCCCATCAAAGGACACACACAAGGGGGAGAAGCCATATAAATGCATGGAATGTGGGAAGAGCTTCAGTCAGAGTTCAAATCTGCAATCCCATCAAACAACACACACAGGGGATAAGAAGCCGAATGCATGGAATGTGGAAAGAGCTTCAGTCAGAGTGCACATCTCTGCATTCCCATCAAAGGACACACACAGGGAGAGGCCTATTCAAATGTATGGAAACTGAAAGAGTTTCAGTCAGAGTGTACATTCTGCATTCCCATCAAAGGACCCACACAAGGGAGAAGCCGATTTAAATGCATGGAATGCGGAAAGAGTTTCACTCAGAGGGCACATCTGCATTCCCATCAAAGGACACACACAGAGGAGAAGCCAGATGGAATGAGATGGAATGTGGGAAGAGCTTCAGCGAGAGTGCAAATCTGCATTCCCATCAAAGACACACACAGGGGAGAAGCCATTTAAATGCATGGAATGTGGAAAGAGTTTCAGTCAGAGTGTACATCTGCATTCCCATCAAAGGACACACAAAGGAGAAGCCATTTAAATGCATGGAATGTGGAAAGAGCTTCAGTGAGGTGCAAATCTGCATTCCCATCAAAGGACACACACAGGGGAGAAGCCATTTTGTTAAATGCATGGAGTGTGGAAAGAGCTTCAGTCAGAGTGGATCTCTGCATTCCCATCAAAGGACACACACAGGGAGAAGCTATTTAAATGCATGGAATGCGGAAAGAGTTTCAGTTGGAGGGGCAATTGTGGCTTCCATCAAAGGACACACAGGGGAGAAGCCATATGAATGCATGGAATGTGGAAAGAGTTTCAGTCAAAGTGGATCCCTGCATTCCCATCAAGGACAGACAGGGAGAAGCCATTTAAATGCATGGAGTGTGGAAAGAGCTTCAGTCCTGCAGAAGTGGATTCTGCATTCCCATCAAAGGACCCACACAGGGGAGAAGCTATTTAAATGCATGGAATGCGGAAAGAGTTTTCAGTTGGAGTGCAAGTTGCTATTTCAAGGACACACACAGGGGAGAAGCCATATGAATGCATGAATGTGGAAAGAGTTTCAGTCAGAGTGGATCCCTGCATTCCCATCGAAGGACACACACAGGAGAAGCCATTTAAATGCATGGAGTGTGAAAGAGTTTCAGTGAGAGTCAACATTTACGGTGCATCAAAGAACCCACACGGGGGAGAAATCATAAATGTACAGAATATGAAATATGTTTGCTGTTCTGACAGAGGTCTGGCTAAATATGAAATAACTGTTGGAATGAAGAGGAAGAGTTAATGGTCTTTTGCTTGGCTGTTTCCATAACAATTGCTACTGCAATATTTCGGCTTCCTGTTTCACAGGTCAGCGTGTCCCAAGTTCTCTTGAAGCTGCTCCTGGTCATGTGTTTATGTTCTGGCAAAGCTACGCAGCTGTGTTCCGGTGTTTTGGTGGACTTGCCATGTTATGGCTTTTGCATGAAACGTTCAGACGGAAAATCAGCCGTGTAAACATGTTATTGTTCTGGAGTGTGTGTTTACAAAGAGGCTTGTCTGTGAAGCCCTGTTCTCCTTTTGCTTCTTACTCTTTCTGTTGCTGTTTTTGCTCTGTGTGATGCGTGCTTGCCACAGTGACGCAGGGCAATTAACTGCATCGTTCTTGGCTTTGCATCCACTGACCCCGCAATAAATTAGTTAAATGCCTTTGAGGCTCTAGTGGCTGGTTTTTCTCTCTCCTGCCTTGCGTGTTTTCTTTAATGCAGCGCTCTGGAAGTGAGGCATGGTGGGCTTGTTTATTTTAAGCAGAAAGATCTCTGTTTTTCATTTTTGACATTAACTCACTCAGGGTGATTCACTGATTGTATTATGTATGTTTTCATTATGGAGATTTAAAAGCATAATTTCCATAGAGAAGGACACCCCCCCAAGCTGTGAACAGAGGGAAAATGGGGAGACCTTATTTTCTTCACCCAAAGCTCCCACACTGCCTTTCCCCATGTGTTCTTTTCTTGGCTTTGGGTGCCAAATTCCCCACTGCCCCCCTTTTTTTTGGCCATGTAATGCTGTAGTCTTTAATGGTAGGGAGAAGTGATGGGTCTTTGTTGCTGCGCTGTTCCCATAGCAATTGCTACTGTAGATTTTGGCTTCTGTCTCACAGGTCAGTGTGTCCCAAGTTCTCTTCAGAAAGTTGCTCATGTTATGTGTTTGTGTTCTGGAAAGGCTAACACAGCTGTGTTCCGGTGTTTTGGTTAGTTTCTGTCTTGTTATGGCTATTGGTATGTAACTTCACACGGAAAGTCAGCCGTGTAAACATGTTATTGTTCTGGAGTGTCTGTTATCCTGCATAAGAGGCTTGTCTGAGAAGCCCTGCCTGATTCTGATTCTGATTCTTTCTCTGTTTTGCTTTGTGTGATGCGTGGATGCCACAGTGAGGCATGGCAATTACTTAACTGCTTGTCTTGATGTTTTTATTACCCGCAATAAAATTAGTTAAATGCCTTTTAGGCTGAGTGGCTGTTTTTTCTCCTGGCTGCAGAATGGAATTCTATTGTGCAGTGTTTTCAATGTGGGCCTTGTGGGGCTTGTTTGGTTTAGGAAGAGCCCCTCTGTTTCTTTTATAGAGTACCCACTCTTGTTATTTAGTCATTATGAAGAGCTGAGTGTGACTGGAGTGGGTTATAAAATCTTTGGGTAATCCTGAAAACAAGTCTTGAACTTGCCTTTGCCTTTCAGTTCATTTAGATGACTTTGCAGTGTTCAGAAGGACTGTTTTCCTAAAGTGTCAAGCACCAGCCCTGTCAGCGGGAGCTTCAGGGATGCTCCTGAGAGAGAGATAACCAGTTTGTTTTTAAACCAATTGTGGATGAAACTCACGATTAAAATGTAGTTGGAGAGAGGTATAGCCTGTTTCAGAGACAGGTCAAGCAGGAAAAGGGTATACATGATTGATGGTGGACGTTTACGTCTGAGAAGAGGTCCATGATGTCAATCTTGGAAGCCAGGTTGAGAGCATCTGGGTGGAAGTTTAAAGGGGAGAACCACCAGTAATGCCATTGTGGGTGTCTACAGACCTGTAAGCCAAACTGAGGACTTGGATGATGCCTCCCTGGACAATACAACCAAACCTTCAGAAAGCAGAGATATAGCAGTCATGGGAGACATATCAGCACCAACAAATCTCTCAGTTGCCTTGTAGGCAATTTCAGAGTCCAGAAGGTGGAGGAGAGAACAAGGGGGACAGCTATTCAGGACCAGATCCTAACCAACAGTGAGTTAGTTAGTTAGTTAATGTTTTATTGTTTAGTTATTTTACTATATCAAACACTGACATCAAACTACAGAATGATAAGTCCTTTAAGACCACATGTCCATGCCTACTGCTTTGCAAGGGCCCACCATCTTGATTAAGTTTGTCATTTTCAAGAATCTGGTACCAGCATAAGCAATGCATTCCTCAGAAGCTCCGAGACCTACTTGGGAGTTAGCCATTAGACCCATCATCTGCATATAAAGCTATCTTTAATATGCCTGTTTAGAATCTTTGGCATGTGCACCCAGAGAATAAGAAAATCAGGAATGTCATTAACAGCATCAGGGCCAGAAGACACCCCTGGTCTGGACCTTTAGCGGTGGGGATATTCCGAGTAAGGGAGCCATTGCATCCAAGCACGGAGTTTCAGGGAATGGTATTTGTATAAAGGGCCTCGACCAGGTATAGGAGTCCAGGTTCCATGTTGAACCAGCCAGTTTCCTCCATAAGATGTCTCTATTTGTGGAGTCAATGACGCACTTGAGCCACAGTAAGCTTGTAAATAGATGATTGCCATCGGTTGTGTATTTGGTAATAAGGTGTTGTGGAACAAAACAATTATCTATTGTAGACAATCCAGATGAAAACGCTGTCTTTGATGAAGATGTCTTTTAGTTACCCAGTCCTCAGCTGTACTTAGGATGTTCTGCATACATCTTAGTTGTTATGTCGATAAGGCTGAATGGGCTTATAGTTTCTGGACTTCCTTATCTCCTTTTTTATTTATGGAAATTGTCATAGAAGTTCTCATCCTGCTGGATGATGGCCAGTATTGTTAATGATGTGCAACTTTTCTGCCAACAATGGTGCCCACCGGTCAGTATGTGCCCTAGTCCTGGAGGCAGGAAATCTTCGCCAGGAGCTTTATTAGGTTTTAATGACTGGATGATATGTTTAATTTCTGTCACTGACACCAGTGGCCAAGGGGAGGAAATAACGGTGGGTATTGCATAAGGGTTCCCTTCTTCCTGTGGGATCCTGGTTGGGGTTAGCAAACAAAACAGTATCAGCTTCCAAACTGAAGCTGGAATGGGAGCGTCAAATCGATGACGTTCTCTTTCAGCAATTATATTCAATATTCCAAAAGGAGCTGAGTTTATCTTTTGCTGATTTTTCCAAACCAGACCAGACTGTGGTTGTATATGGAGCCTTCTTAGAGGCTATTAGCTTTTTATCTGCGTTAGCTTTAGCCTCTTTGTGTCATTGTCTGGTGTAGGTTTCTTTTGAACTAGACGCACGGCTGCTTTTAGGGTCTTCTTTTTTCTAGTCAAGAATCCCAGTACTATACCAGTCAAATATTGTGCGGATTGGAAATTTCTGACTGGAAGTTTGTTTATTAGGTATTCCCTTTAACATAGACAGACTGGCACACCCAATAAACATTTCCTTTGGGTCTTGGGTAACGATCGTTTTCAGACAGGATGGCTTTCTTAGCGTTCAGAAAACTAGAAATTGCCTCGATATCCACCTGGGCCCACTTGAAGCCCATTCTGTTCTCACTTCAAGGTTAGTGAGTAGCCTCGCCCGCGTGGTATGAGTGGTCTAGGTCAGAGCGGCCATAAAAATGGACTGCAACTGGTTGGCCGCTCTCCTCCCCAGCCCAAAATTCTAACTTCAAGAAAGAATAAGTTGGCGTTATTTGGAGGGACTCATATATTATCCAGAACACTGCTTGCATTCGCCGCATGGAGGTAAGAGATGAAGCCACTATTCTTTGCCTCCTAAAATATGAAGATTGCATGTTATAACAGGGAGATGCATGTGGAAGCCAGCCCCATTCCTTTTGGTATTTCTTGAATGCCAAAATACGTCATTTTAAGTAGCAGGTTTTAAAGGTACAGACCCTGGAGTCCATAATCAGGCATGCTCCCCCTAGCAGTGCACATCCTCCCAACAGGATCACAGTTGCTTTAGGATGTTTTATCCTTATCCTCAGAAAAAGTACCCTTTCCTAGTTGACCCACAGATTGGGTGAGAAACAAGGGGAGGAATATGAGGGGTAAGAGGTGTTTAGTAGCACAACTTCAAAGGATTTGTGTTTGAATTGGATGGCTGGGGAGAAGGAATAGCCTCTCTAACGATGCTGAGCTCTGACAGGTCCAGTCCCTTGGAGAGCTCCTTGAAAGCTAAGGCCGCAAATAGAAGAGTTCTGGGTGTGATCCTTTTCAATGCCTTGCTCCCTTGTAAATGAGAAATTTGCAGATTGGGGAAAAAATTCATTGAGGACATAATTTCTTTTTTTGGAGGGCATGCTTTATTTTGCCCTCCCAGAGCCACACCCCCGAATCACCACAAAGGCGGGAGAGAGGGTCCAACAGCTAAGACTTAGACCTAATCTACTCCAGGTCTCACTCCATTGAGTCACACAGAAATACCAGCCCTGCAACAGGAGCTCCGTCCCTCTATCTGGGAAACAGCACAACGGAAGCAGAAAGCACAAGAGAGGGGGCAGCATCCGAGACTGGAAATACAAAACGACAACAGTCGGGGGTTTTAGGAAGCCATCGCCTGCAGTCCCCAGTCTTCTTCACAGTTGCCAAGGAAGGTGTGCTCCACACGGGATATCAGATCGGGGTGGAAAGCGGTGCCCTCAAGACCTCCTTTTTCTTTCTGGCTAAAAGGGTAAATTGCCTGCTTGGGGGCTCCAGGTAAATGGGATTTCTTGGCTTTGAAAGAGACCAGAGAGCCTCCTGACCTTTAACATCAGCAAAAAAGGCCGCTTTTTCAATATAGGAATTGAAACCAGCTCCGGATTTTTTTTGGAACTTGTTTTTTTTGGGCATCCATGTGTAGCTCCAGGAGGAAGAAATGGTGCGAACCCCTGGATTAGATCCAGGCCTCTCCACCAGCCGGAGTCTTTGAGGCTCAGAAGGTCTCATTCGGAACAGTGAACCCGCTGCGTGGCAGAGGGCTTCCGTTACATCAGCGAGGAACGAAGGATCAGCTTGGCGGCTTCCGTTTTCCCAGAACCGCCTGACTGGAAGAAATGGAACACTCTGCCTTTCCAGAGGACGATGCCGCCTTCGCCTCTAAACAACTCTGAGAGACTGAATATGTTTCTACAACCGAGTTTGGAAAAAGGTTGGGGGAACTACAGCTCCCAAAATCCCCAGCCCCATTTCCCTGCAGATCGTAAGAGCCAGATCAAGAGGCTGCTACGGCGGTGAAGAGTCCGTCAGCAACACCAAAGGCTCGCCTGATAATAATGATAATAATACACGGGCTTGAGTTCTGGCATCTTTCGGTTTGCTGTAGGCAAGACTGCTGATTGCAAAAAGATGCCTGAGGACAAGGCAGGAGGAGAAGATTTTTTTTTAAAAGATGATACTAAAATTTGACTTTAAAATGTGACGTTTGCAGGGCAGGCCTAGGCCAAGTTTGCCACCTGTTGCCCTTGCCAACCAGGGGCTCCCAGTTGAGCCTCCTTCAATCCCGTGCTCTGTCTCTGCTGGTAACCTAAAAGCAGACCAAATCACAGACCGCCTCCTCTCCTTCTCTCCCAAGGGAACCAAGGCCATGTCTGCACTAGCCTGGGCCCCACAGCGTAGCCATCATTCCACTTCAGCCTCCTATGTTAAGCTGGGGTTGCAGTTTAGGGAGGAATTCCACAGGAGTTTCCTAAAGTGGAAAGATAGCCCAGAAAAGCGTAGGGTGGAAATGGCCCTTATAATTACTAAAATAATTTTTCACTGCATCTCTCCCTCCCGCATTTGTGGATTTTTTTTTATTGTTTTCAGGTATGTGCTTTCTCATTGGCTTCCTTTCACCCACATAGATACACAAATAACCAGGGAGGGAGAGAGAGAGAATACAACACACACACAAATGTAATATTATATGTTGGTTTATTCCCAACAAAATATTTTACCTTTTTATTAGGAAAGAGACCAACATAACAATAATATGAAAGAAAGAAGTAAAGAGAAAGAGTAAGAAAACCGTACATCACAAGGGAAGCAAAATCCTACCCCCCCAAAAAGCATACTACAAAATTATACCAATTTAATGAACTATAATTATTTCTTTTTATTATCTCATAAATAAATAAAATTATATATTCTCAAAAGACAGTCCAAATTTCCCTATTAAAGCCCAATATAAGCAAAAGCCATCTTCCCTTATTTTCTTTGCCTGCTCTAGTTGGTGATTTCACATAGCATTATTACAGTAAATTATTTTAAGAAAATTTTCCCCATTCAACTCTCCCTCCCTTTTTTGTTTTTCTCTAACACTAGTGTTCCAAGACTAGTTTTCCAGGTCTTAGTAAAAAGACCCTTTGATTTTTTCCCCTTACTTTCTTTTGGCTATTTTTTCTTTGAAATCTTCATCTGTTTCCTTATCATTTTTATTTTTGTTCATATTTGTGAACTTTTATCTCCGGGAGTTTCCATCTTGCTTCAACTTCTGGCTTATTTTCTTTAGTTACACATTTGTCTCATTTATCTAAATATTCCGTTAGAATATTTTAATTCTCCATTCCAACTTGTGTCCTCAATCATTCATATATAAAGCTGATAGAACAGATAAATTAGAAAGCTGATATTTGACCTATATCCATAACCCTGGACCTGCAATTGATTAACAAGTCATTTTGTGTTTCTTAACAAAGGGTTTAATTAGGGATGGGCACAAATCCAGAATTTTCCAAATCCAAATCGATCTAATCCTCAAATTTTTTTAAATTGTTTTTTAAAAAAGGGTTTAAAAAGCAATTGTTAAAAAAACTTTTAAAAACATTTTTAAAACAAAACTTTAACAAAACCCCTATTTTTGGTTGGTGGATTTGGAAGATTCGGTTCACCCATTTTTGCACAGGGATTTGGATTTGCGAATCTGGGCTGCGTTAAGGTTGGGGCCATTGCCAGGTTTAATCGTTTATCCCTATGGAAGCCAAACTCCTCCATTTAGGTGAGGAAGGGAAGGGGGCTAGAAATGGGAAAAAGGCTGGCATTTCCCCCCTCCCTCCTTCCTTAGGGAAATGCCTTCTGAATAGATCCACCCCAAGACCTTTTGCTGCCCGAGCCAAATGGCAAGATGGCGCTCTCTCCTTCTTTCCCCAGTCAGGAGGAGGGATTCCAGCTGCACCACTCCCCTCTCCTTGGCCTTCGAACCCAGTCATTGCTTCCATTTTGCATTGCCTCTCCCCTCTTTCTTACAGCCGCTCTTTTTCTCTCCTTCTTTCCTCCTTCCTTATTTTTTCTGCGGGTTGCAGCTGATGAGCGGAAGGGGTTCCTCATCTCACTCCTCCCACAACTGCTTTTCCAGCACCGACAGAAGACACTGCCTTGCATGGCACTGAGCCTGCAGGATGCCAGATGACATGTGTGTCTTGCAGGATCAGGAACTGTTCTAGGCAGGACAGGGCAGGAGCCCTGTGGCCTCTTTATGCAAATTGCCTTCAGACGTGTCAAGAGGGAAGCGAGACACTCCCACCACCACAACCAGAGAATGGCAGAGAGGAGCAAGACTCACGTGAAGGGAGAGGCCCCGTAATTTTGGGAAAAAACCCCCCGGGGGATCCCTGAGCCATCCTTTCCAGCGGGTTTTCCCCAAAAGGTCTTCAAGATTTCACTGCAGGTAGGGGGGAAATTCAAAAAACAAGGAGGGAGATTCAAAGCCTGAGTTTGACCGTAGAGATGCTTGCTTGCTCGGGGAGGGGGGCATGGACTCTTACATTCAGCCCCCCAAAGGCCAGAAACTCCCCTACCTTTTCCTCCATCCACCTCTCTCCAATCACCCAGCTTACCCAAAGACAAGGAGTTGTTCTCTGGCTTCCCACTGGTCCCTTCCCCCACTCCAGCCTGGTGACCTTAAAAACAGGGTTCACCAAGGTGAGGAAAGGGTTTCAGAAAGCTGCTCCAAGCTGTGGATGTTACGGATGGGGGGGATGATCCACCCCATGGCTCAGGTGGCCTTCATCTGTAGAAAAGGAGGTTTGGCCCTCAGCAAGAGGAGAGGGAAGGAGGGTTGCTGTCTCCTTCCCCGCCCCCCCAAACAAGGTGCAGGGGGGGGAAAATGGGTCGTCCTCAGAACTCTCGGGAGATCTCCTTCTCCCTCACGGGTTTTTCCCCCCTTCCTCCTATGGGGACTTCCTTCTACCTGGAAGCACCAGAGATCCAGGCGAGGGGAATGGGTGGGCCAGTGCAGCTGAGATTTCTTCTGGGCAGTGAGGCCCTTACCGTGGCTGCACCCAAAAGGGGGAATGGGCTGCTCCACCCACTCCGGGGGCAGCTGCACCCTCCCCTTCCCCTGGGTCAGAGCAGGTACAGTGCCGCATCCACATTCAGTATGGTAAGTTGAAGAGGGCACGTATAACTCAGCACATTGCCGGGGAAGGGGGAAAAAAAAGTGATAGGGGGGCCCCCACAGGGAAGAGGCACAGGACGGGGCACTCCTTGGGGCAGAACAAGGAAGTTTTCCCACCTCTTTTGGTGGATAAAGAAACTGCTCGGTGGTGTTTTTCTAAAGGTTTTTGGGCCACGTAATCCACTGCCCGTGTGGCCTCTTGAAGGGGGGAATGCAGAGCAGCTGGCAGAGGCGATGCAGAAGCTCCTCACACTGCTGGAAAAGAAAGAGAGGAAATCAAGGCACCGGGAGGGAGCCCTGCAAAGGCTACTCGGGCTGAGAGGGAGGGGGGGAAAAGCAGAGGGGGGGGGGAAAAATGCCCGGAAAAACAGGCCCCTTGTCTGAATTTAGTTGGTCCCAGTAAAAGAAAAGGGCCCACTTCTCAGACAAGGCTGCCATTCAGCAAAAAGGGGGCCCCCTTTTTTGGTGGGGGCCCCAGGTTTTACCAAGGGGAACACGTCCTTACCTTCTTCGGATCACAAGGGGGCCCCCCGGGGAAGGAGGGGAGGGCAGCTTCCTCCTCCTCTTCCTCCGAGTCCAGGGGGCTGGGCAGAGAGCATGGGGGGTTAAAGGGGATGGGAATGGCAGCCTTCCCACCCTCATCCTCCGGGCCCGCTGATGCCATCCAAGGCAGTGTCTTCTGGACCCTGGGAAAGACAGTTGTTGGGGAGAAGTGACATGGGGGGCCCCCCCACCTTTTTCCATCAGATGCAACCCGAAAAAAAGAGTGAGGGAGAGAAGGACGCCCAGGGAGGAAAAAAGACGGCTGTAGAAAAGGGGGGGAGAGGCAATACACAAGGGAAGCAGTGACTGGGTTTGAAAGCCAGGGAGGGGGGGGTGGTCCAGCTAAAACCTCCTCTTCTCCTGAGGGGGAAAAAATAGAGAGCGCCATTTTGCCTTTTTGGCCCCGGGCAGAAAAAGGGTCGTGGGTGGATCTTCAGAAGGCATTTCCCTAAGGAAGGAGGGGGGGGGAAATGCCAGCCTTTCCCTTTCTGACCCCCCCTTCCCTTCCTCACCTGGGAGAAGAGTGCGCCCCCTCTCAGGGGAGATGAGGCCTGGTGTTCTCTGCCTCCTGAGAGCAGAAACAATAACGTCCAATGGTCAGAAGGGGAACTCCCCCAAAAAAGCCCTCGCCACTCTCCTCCACTCCAAATCTACCCATTTAAACCAACCAGGAGGAGCTCAATCCTGCAAGGAAGTTTGCAAGCCCCCTTGGAAAAAGACAAAGCCCCAAAATTTTCTCTGATCCACAGGAAAAAGCCTCTGTTGACCCATTGGGAGAGAGGTTACTTCTAAGATGGGAAATGTTCCTCAAAGATAGGACAGCTTAGAAACAATGCAGAAAAAATTATGGGGAAAAAATTCAAGCTTCAAAAAAAAAACACCAGAAAAAGCTTCAAAATTTCCAGAAGTTTGACATCTCTCAGTTGGCTTGGTGTCCTTTCTCGCTGACCAGACTTTGCCCCTTCCCACAGTGGTCAGGGTGGACGAGGTATTGCTCTCTGGAGAGCATTAGAATGGGCCCGGGCCCCCTTTGGGGCTGGGGAAAAGGGGGGAAAACTCATTTGGACAGCTGCCCAAAGCTCCCTGCCTAAGGGTACAATTCAGGGGGATGGATCTCTGCTGTCATAGGTTGTTTTTTATGCCCCAAACTGCCAGGATCCCTGCCCCCCCCAAATTTTTGAACCTGGGAAAAAAAAACCCCTCCCAGTCACTGGTCTTTGGGTCTCCCCCTCTTCCCGTGGGGGGTCTGATGTCCTCCTCCCCACTCAGCTTGGGACCCCGAGGATATGTCTTCCGCTCTCACGGAGCCCTGGCAAGAGGAAAAAAGAATGAACGGGGGTTTCTTACACTCTTCCACTAAAGGGCTTCATCTTCGCCTGCCATCCCTTGCTCCGGAGCAAACCCAAATTTTCCTTTGAATGCAAGTTTGGGGAAACCCAGGACCCAATCATCAGAGTGTGATTTCCAGCATTCCTTACCATGGGGAAACCTGCCAGGGGTCCCGGAAGTGACAGTCCAACAGAACCCAATGGTTGGAGGACCCCCAGCCCCCGCCCCGAAAGCAGTGGAAAGCAATGGGGAAAAAAGGGTCCTGGGTGAGATGCCTACCCCGGGTTGACTAGCTTCTACAGGGGAGCAGGGAGTGGGGAAAAAAGGTTGGGGGGTGGGAAAAAAGCTTCCATCTTTCTCCCATGGGTGACCAGAACTCCCATAGGAAATTCTAGCCACCATCCAGCTCCCCGTCCCTGGGAGACTTTGACAGGTATGTTTTCAAGCTTCTGGCATCTGCAAGGGTTGGAAAAAAGAGGCAGCTGGAGAGGAGTGCAGTCGAAGGATCGGGGACTGGAGGATCCAGGGGGCTGTCTCATTTGGGATCTCTTTTTCCCCCTTTTTTTCCCCCCCCAAAGCTGCTTTGCAAAAGGGGGAGGGGGGGTTCTTTGCCCCCTGGCCACAGAATGTCTCAAAGAATCCACCTCACCGGATGAGACTGCAGGGCTGAAAACTCTCAGGGATGACTTGGAGGCCAAAGTGCAAAGGCAGGGGGCCTCCCTTTCATTCCTGCAAGCCCCCTCATTTTTCTCTTGGCTGGCTGTCTTCCCTGGGGGGCAGGGACATGAAGGTCCCTTGGGGGGGGGGGGAGGGAGGGGGGGGGGCCCTGCCCTGGAAGGGAATAGGGGGCTGGAGGGGGGTTACGTTGGAAGGGGCCTCGGAAGCCCCTTCATGGTCGCTGTTCTTTTCCACAGAAGCCCGGGGCCCTTTCCCCAAATTCTGCAAAGGGAAAAGGGGAACCTCTCAGAGGAACAGGAGGGGTGACTGGCCTCCTAGTCCCAAAGGGGCCTGAAAGGGGGGAAGGGGGCCCAAACCAGCAAGAAGATGGACCCCCCCACACACAGTGGCCATCTTGTCCTCCCCCCAACCCCTCTGTGGCCCCTTACCCCAAAACCCCCTTAAGAGTGCGGCCATCACAGAAAAACACAACAACCCAAATCGAGGCAGGCAAAAATGGTAGGAGCAACCCAGAGGGATCCAAACCACAACCACTAACATAATTTGGGTATGGCCACTTTCAGTTAGCCCAACCTTTTTCATCTCCACAGCAACCATGGAAGAAACATTGGCCTAACTTGGCCAAAGAACCCTTTTCTAAAAAAAAAAAAAAAAAAACATGGAGCTACATCTGTTTTATATGTAGAGGCTAAATGGGGGGTTTAGGTACCATGGGGGTAAAAGATTAAACCTGGGGGTGGGAAAATCTGCAAATCCTCATATCCTCGAATCCTTAGCAAGGATTCCAATTTCCCAAAACCAAATCCCTTTGAAAATAGGTGAACCAATTTTTCAAAAAACCCAACCAAAAATAGGGTTTTTGTTAAAGTTCTGTTTTAAAAATGTTTTTAAAGGTTTTTTTATTTTTTCCCGCTTTTTAAACCCTTTTTTAAAAAACAATTTGAAAAGGGTTTTGGAATTTTAGATATGGATTTGGATTTTGGGAAAAAATTGGATTTGTCCCCTCCCCAATTAAAACCCCTTTTTTAAGAAATTAAGAAAAATGACTAGTTAAAAAATTTGCAGGTCCAGGGTTATGGATAAGGCAAAAAACAGCTTTGGGTTTAAATTTTGTTTTTATTTTGAAATTTTATATGAATGATTAAGGGCACAGTAAGATGGAGTATTAAGATTTGTTGGAATAAATAATTGGGAAAGTGTAATTTAAAAAAATGC
>CAOLHI010006127.1:0-42401 GCA_948474755.1 Ctenosaura bakeri
GGTTCCCCTTAGGGTCGTCAGAAGTCATAAACAACTTGAGGACGGACAATAACAATAATATCTAGTCTGGACCTAAGCTGTATAGGACTTTATGGGTCATAATGAGAACTTTGAAGTGTGCCTAGAGGCAAACCAATGGCCTATGATGCTATAGCAACAAGGGAGTTATTTACTCTTTGTCTCCAGGAAACATGCAACTTCCTACTAAGGATGAACAATGCAAGGAGCACTTCAAAACCACAAAGATTGTTGCTGCTCAAGGAAAAGACCAGCCCAGAAAGGAAGTCCTTTATACTCTTTCCTGGCCAATGATCACCTTGCCTACCTGGACTGAGGTCCTGTCCAGCTTTGCCCCTACGTCACTGTGCCAAACATACATTCAAGAAGGTACATTTTGCCTTGGCTTGAGCCTGTAGGGATGCAAACTTTCACCGGGAGGGGCCGCGTTTCCCAGTCCCATGCCTTTTGTTATTGTGTTGTGTGTATGCATGTGCTTAAATTTTCCTATCGTTTAGCCGTCGCAACTCTTTTATGTCGCTCACCTGGGGCTCCCGGCAGGCCTCCCAGGATGCAATCATGTCTCTGCATCAATTAGAGGGAAGTTGATGCCAGGTTTAATGTGGCTTTTAATGACGAGAGCAGTAAACACTTCATTAAGAAGAGGCGCGCTTTCACACGGTATCCCAGAGAAAACATTCATGGCGAAGAATCTGGGGGGGGGAGGCAAGGATTCTAAAGGTGCAAAAGGAGCATTGAAAAGTACTCCCCATACCAGAAAGCACAAGGCATTTGCTGTTGCAAAAAAAGAGGACACAATCACATCCTTAGGCAGTGTTACTAATGCTAAAACACTATCCACCAATTAGGCTTGCCAGGCATTGAGTCTCAGCCTGGATCCTCTTCTCCAGTCCTTGGGGAAAGGGGAAGAATCTCAAGGTGAGAGCACTGCCTTTATAAGTGTTTGTGTGTGTTCCTGAGATGCCATGATACCGTAGCTGCATTTTTACTCCCTATTGGACCCCTGAAACCCACCTTAAAAGCCAGCCAGCCATTTGAAACAATGGAGGTCTGTTCTTCTGGTATGCACACAAGGAATGCTGTGGCCAGCCTCCTCCTGCCAGTGAGTAAGGCTGGGATGATGTGAAAGGGGCCCATAGAGCTCCCTGCTTCTGCTCCCCACAGCATCCCTTGCTGGAAGGAAGGGGTTGGTCTTGTGACACTGCAACACGTCACTCACCAGCTGCATGGCCCACCATTGTTCCGGATGGCTGACTAGCTTTTAAGGTGGGTTTTAGGGGCATTTAAGGTCATGGCAAAACAAAGCCATTACCGTACAACAGACTAACATGGTGCCCACCATAGATTTCCAGTTTGTTAGCCTTGAGCTGGAATCCTTCGTCCCAGCACTGAACCAGTAGTTGAATGGTAAACTGATATCTAAGTAAATCCAACTGAACCCACTCCAGTTAGAACAAGCAATAGGATTTACACCCTGGTTTGTTTGGCTTTTTAACTTCAGGAGCATGTTTTGTGCAACTGTAGTTGGTGCATAATGTACCATCACACTTAATGACCAGCTCCAAAGGTTGTCCTCTGCAGCAGCATCTTGCTGAGCTCAGCAGGAAGAAGGGCGGAAGCATCCTCCTCTTTCCACCCTGATTGACAGCTTGAATGGACTTCCTTCACCAAACCGGCAGCTGGCTCTTAAGGTGGACTCAGGGGATTGGGGCCAGGGGATATTACTTCATTACCTCTCCTTAACTAAGCAGCTGACCTAGGATTCTGGTGAATGCTTGAGACCCTGCATTCTGAACTCATCACTTGTAGAATATCAAGTAACATGGATAATAACAGACTTTAAAAATCTAAAAATAATGAAGAATGCTAATACCTTACATACACACAAACGAAAAATTCCATGGACTGCCAGTGGAAGATGTTAAGTCTGAATCAGTGGCACTAGTATCTAATCTAATCTGGCTTTCATTTGAATTTTGAAAGAACTATCCAAGCTGCTTACCTTACTTGAGAGACTGGAATCAGTACTTTAGATAACTCTTCTAACATTCAGGCTAAAACCTGAAGCAGATGCACCGTTCCACTGATATCGCAACCACCAACTGCTGTTGGCTTGAAAGCTACATGTAAGACATTTTAACACACAAATATACAAGATCATACCCTCCAACATTTCCTGGATGAAAACTTAGACACATGCAACCAAGCAACATCAGTGCATTGTCACAGCGGCAAAAGATGTTAATGATGAAGATCAGATCTGCTAGGAGAGGCTGCAGCAGTCTGCTTTTGCCTGAATCTACTGGGAAGGACGTAACTCTGCCTTCTCCAATCCTTCCTGCTGAGTTAACTGAGTGCAAAGTGCTTTTGCATTTTCATAGAATCATAGAATCATAGAAATTCAGAGTTGGAAGAGACCACACAGGCCATCCAGTCCAACCCCCTGCCATGCAGGAACACCCTCAAATCAATCCCGATAGATGGCCATCAAGTCTCTGCTTAAAAACCTCCAAGGAAGGAGACTCCACTACACTCCGAGGCAGCAGATTCCACTGCCGGACAGCCCTGACTGTCAGGAAGTTCTTCCTGAGGTTCAGGTGGAATCTCCTTTCCTGCAGCTGGAATCCATTGCTCCTTGTCCTGGTCTCTGGAGCAGCAGAAAACAAGTCCCCTCCTTCCTCTACGTGGCATCCCTTCAAATATTTAAACATGGCTATCATGTCCCCTCTTAACCTCCTCTTCTGCAGACTAAACATACCCAGCTCTCTTTGAGATCTGTTTGCAGCAACTGACGGAAGCTGAGGACAAAGAGGAAAAGTGGAAGGAAGAGAGAAAAACTGGGACATTTGAAAAGCAGTTGAAAAAAGTGGGATGGCAGGGGATTAATTGGAACGATCCTGATCAGATCAGGACACCTAGAGAGTATGCATCTGAAAAGCTGAAGCTGGCTAGGTCAGGAAAACAGTTGGCCCCATACATGTGTGGGGTGGAAGCCACAGCTGTCTCCATGAGCACAATTTAGCATCTCACATTGCACTACTGGGATTGGGGGGCATTATCACCAGCCTTTTGAGACAGGCCCTATCAATTTTTTTTCTTTAAAAAAAAGAAAAGAGAAATTAAAATCCTCCTGAGTTTTATTAAAAAGGGATGTTGGTAGCTGATTAAATTGCAGTTTAATTAAATCTGCCTACTCAATCCAAGCAAGCTCGCTTCGTCTCTTCCCATCCTTCTGCAAAGCATGGCGATTCAAAGATGGAAGCCACCTCCATGCTTTGTCTCCCCTAACTCCAGCATATCCCCCATCACAGCACCATTGAGCCCCCACCTTAACCCCCAAAACAGTATGATTTTTTTTTTTTTTTTTGCAAATAGTAACAGGGCCAGATTATCAATGGTGCAATTGGAGCAATTGTTCCAGGACGTTCACAGACTAGGGTTTGCTCCCATTTCTTTCCCCTATCTTCTCCAAATATTTCTGAGATCATCAATAGGTTGTGTATTAGTTGAGTCACTGGGTAAAAATGCATTGGATCGGGCTGTTGGTGCCACTGAAATGTAGAGGGGAAACCATGAAGTCCACATTTTTCCCCATGGACAGCAAACGGCTGTTGTCTCATGGCAGCTTCCATTGAGGAGAACCATTCTGAACCTTTCTGGTTTGCTGCACAAGGATAAAGTTAATGCAAGATTTGCAATCCTAGTTGTTTCCATATGAAGGAAAAGACCCTAGTAGCAATTCTGCATGGAACTGGAAAAACGGATAGGGCACAACAGAATTTGGGGGCAAAAAGGAACACCATGAACAGATGATTTGTTCCAATGTGAATATCTTGCCTTTCAAGTCTCACCTAAGATGATACAGAGAGGACTCATCTCTCATCAGAAGGGTTGGGTTCCTTTCCCAGAAGGAGAGCCGAGGGAGAGAAATATGGACAGTGATGCCTGGATGTTTGGAAGCCTATAAACCGCATTGCCTGGGACTCCTGTTGAAACTTAGGTGAGGAGCAAATTCCTTTGCCAGGTCTGCTTCTCCCAGAGAGAAGCAGACCCCGGCCAAGGTTATTTTTTCCACGTGGACACCTTGGGCTTCTTTGTCTGCCGCAACTGAGCCAGAAACACAGGAACCCAGAGTAGCCCGACCTCCGACGAAGGAGGAAAACTCCTAAATCAGTCACCAGAAGCTGGCTGGAAAGAGAGGTGGTGGCTTTGTGCTGATGACATGGGGCTGAAAAGACTGAGAAACGGATGCAGGCTTTGCTAGTTTCAGATGGTTTGTTTTTTTTCAGGGAGGGCTTTCTTTGAGCAGGGTTGGAATCGGCTTCTCCTCATCACTGTGACTGCTGTTCGTTTCTTCCCTTTTTCCTCTGGGCTTAACATGCTGCAACTCCCAAAAGGAGAGAAAAGAATCACAGAGTCGGAAGGGACCACAAGGGCCATCCAGTCCAACCCCCTGCCTTGCAGAAATACACAATTAAGGGCTTATCCAGAAAGAAAGAAAAAGTCCCTGCAAACACCAAGACTTTCCCATTCTTTTTGTTTTTCATTTTCTCTGCACATTCATTTGCTCCTAAACTCTTTCTGGGAAACCGTGGGTTTCTTTCCCTCCTCCGTTGTGTTCCTTCTCTTCCCCCGATTATGTGTCACATCCAGACTCAGGGCCTTTCTCCACTATACTGTTATAGTGCTATTGCTCCACTTTCAACATCCTGGGGTTTGTAGTTTCCTGGGGCCCAAGAGCTCTCCGCCCGAGAATTCTTAATGCCCCTCCCTAAACTGCAAACCCCAGGATGTTGAAAGTGGAATAATAGCACTATAACAGTGTAGTGCAGAAAGACCATGAAAGAGATCCATTTCCATTTTGGGAAATAGTGGGTTAATTTAAACTGACCTAGGGAGTGGGGATGAAAATTCCATGATAAGACTGGCAATTTTCCTAGGAATACTTCAGGATGGAGGAAATACCATGGAGATCTCAATAACAAAACAAAAAAAATGGAAAGGACAGGAACAAAACCAAGAAGTTTCTGATTTTTCCAGTCCATCTGGATGGGCCCTGTAGCTCCCCCAAAAGATAGCCACCCAACCGTTATTTAAAGGAGAGCTTAATGCGAATTTCAAAGCCAAAAAGGGTAACTGAAGAACTGAGCTCTTTCCTTTTGGTGGTTCCTCCTCTTCAGATATTTCCTTTCTTAGGGGATGAAACAGAAATACCTCACCTGGCATCCATCCGCTATATGAGTTTTGAGGCATTAACCTCATTTGAGGATTCTCTCTCTTTGCTTAGGGTTTGGGGGGAAAAAACATAGAATTTCCATTATTGTTATGGCCAATGGCTAAAACCAATCAAATTGGTGTTGATCTGAAAAAGGCAATCCGGTTTGCCGTCCCGAGTTTTGACAGAACCCAGAACTCTGTGTGTCAAATATAGAGACGCAGCGGTATGTTTGCAGAGCAAATATCTCTCCTTCTCCTCCAGAAGGAGTTTAGCTGTTAAGCCATTTCCGCACGAGTCTGTTATAGTGGGATGATTCCACTTTCAACCTCCTATGATCTGGGGTTTGCAGTTCCGGGAGGGGCCAGTTGGCCCCTCCCGAAACTGCAAACCCCAGGATTCCATAGGAGGTTGAAAGTGGAATCATCCCACTATAACAGACTCGTGCGGAAATGGCCTTAGACAAGTAGCTGGTCTACTCTACAGCAAAAGCCAACCTGGAATTGGGAGCCAAGAGAACACGTAGCATGCCCATTGGCTTCCACCAGTGAAGAATAAGTGTACCTTTTTTTAAAAAAAGGAGAAAGGAAGGAAAGAAAGAAAAATCTATAAATATCAATCATCGTGATGTCTTGGGACCCAGGAAGGGAATTCATTATATGATTGGTTCATTTTTCTTTTCCCTTCCTGCACCTTAGCCAAATATATAATGGGAAATCATTCGTGGGTGTTGTGTTTTTTTTTTATTCCGCCCGCTTGAAGCCATGTCTGTGGAGCTGCAAGAGCTGTTCCATCATCCCGGGCTTATAAAACCGAAGATTGATCCCCGGTTTTAAGGGAACGAGACGGGAAGGAAAGGTAACTCAAATAACGACAGATTGGGTGGTTTAAGCTCCCGTGGACTGCAAGACTCCCGAACACGTTGGAAGGAGAAGAATGATTTCACAAGCGTGTCTGAAGCCATCCTTCTTTGTCTCCTTGGTTCGCTCTTTGCTATAGGGCCGATCTCGTTGCTTAAAAGGAGCTTTTGCTCCTCTGTTTGCCAAGCAACGTGGCTCCAGCAAAGGAAGCTTTGTTGCTCAGGGGTAGAGCACAAACTCTATGAAGAAGGTCCTGGGTTTGACCCAGCATCTCCAGGTGAAGCTGGGAGATGCTCAGATCTAAGGCAATGACTGATCCATATAACCCAGGAGTGGGACATCATGCCACCCTCCAGATATAGCTGGACGACAGTCCCCAGCTTTCCCCACTACTGGTAAGGAGGGCCAGGGCTGTGAGGTCTTGAACATCTGGAAACCTCAGACCATGGGACAAATTCAGGTTCAGCAATCTTCTTGTGGGTCCCATTATGTTGGTTGGTGGGTCTAGAGCAGGGATGGGCAGCAGGAGAAAACTGGAGGCCTGCCTTAGTCCTCCAGGAGACTTTGGAGTGCTAGCATTCCCACTGTCCCCAACTCACTCGTTTGTCCCCAAGTACTCTCTAGGGAACATTCTTTTTGAGCCTTCCTGTGCCCCAACAGGGCGTTTTTGGTCATTTACGGGCAAGTTTGTTTTCCTCTGCTCCAGAGACAAGGATATGGAGCAACAGATTCTAAATACAAGAAAAGAGATTCCACCTAAGTGTTAGGAAGAACTTCTTGACAGTGAGAACTGTTTAGGAGGACTAGAATGGAGGTTAAGAGGGGACATGATAGCTATGTTTAAATACTTGAAGGGATGGAGGATGGAGCAAGCCTGTTTTCTGCGGCTCCAGAGGCTAGGGCGTGGAGTAATTGATTCAAACCACAGGAAATGAGATTCCACCTCAACATTAAGAAGAACTTCCTGATGGTAAGAGGAGTTCAAAGGTGGAATACACTACTGCCTGGAAGTGTGGTGGAGTCTCCTTCCTTGGAGGTTTTTAAACAGAGGCTGGATGATCAACTGTCAAAGAGAGTACTTTGATGGTAAGATGGTACTTTGATGTCTTCCTGTATGGCAGAAGGGGGTAGGACTAGATGGCCCTTGGAGGTCTCTTCCAGCTCTGTGATTCACCATGACTCAGAAACAACTTGAAAGCACACCACAACTATTGAAGTAAATACTGAATTAAAAAAAAATAGAAAAGAAACAGCAGTAACAAGAGGGAACAAAGACACTAAGTCAATACCTTGCAAGGGAGCGGTGTAAATGTGGTGGGAGCATTCCTCCGTCGGCAAGCCCGCTCAGGGGGTGGCTGGGCTCTGTGCTTCTTCCCACACTTTTCTCAGCTTTGAGAAATCAACAAGCACCCTGTTCCTCTCCGTCTCCAGCAGCCCCTCCCAATCACTCATCTGGTAAATCTATCACCTGTTCAAAGTGAAAGAAGGGGGCTCTCCTTCCATTTTCAGCTTTTCTCAGACTTTTCTGAAGCTGAAACTTGTGCGTCTCATGTGTTCTCGTGAGAATGCCTTCTTTCCAGGGAAACCAAGGAGAGCCCCTTAGCCATCGATCCATCATCCCACCTTTCTCCCAGCATGAGACCAAGGCTGGCTTTGAAAAATGCCAAAACCAGGGGGTAGGAACTAAACCTAATAATAATAAGCTAAAACGCAATTAAACAAGTTATCCTATTGAAATGCCATTCAATTTTCCAAAGTGTAAAAATGGTTTAAACACATCACAATAGGATGAAAAATACAGCACAGCCCAAGGGTAAAAAAAAAGACTTTCTGATATCATTTGATCATTAAACGCCTCTTGGAAAAGCAATGTCTCCCCCTGCTGGCAAACAGGAATAACAGCGGTGGCCAGTCTAGCTTTCCATGGAAGGGAATTCTATGGGCTGGGAGCAGCCACAAAGAAGGGTCCCTGTCTCCCATATCCTTACCAGATGGATGTATGGTGGAGGTGGAACCAAAAAAAAGCCCTCTCCCAAAGATCTTAAGACTCTGGCAGGAGGTACTGGTACCACTCTACTCTGCCTTGGTTAGACCTCATCTTGAATACTGTGTCCACTTCTGGGCACCCCAATTCAAGAAGGATATTGACAAGCTGGAGCAAGTCCAGAGGAGGGCAACCAAAATGGTGAGAGGCCTGGAAGCCATGCCCTATGAGGATAGACTTAGAGAGCTGGGTATGTTTAGTCTGCAGAAGAGAAGGTGAAGAGGGGACATGATAGCCATGTTTAAATATTTGAAGGGATGCCATGTAGAGGAGGGAGAGGGCTTGTTTTCCGCTGCTCCAGAGACCGGGACAAGGAGCAATGGATTCAAGCTGCAGGAAAGGAGATTCCACCTGAACCTCAGCAAGAACTTCCTGGTGGTCAGGGCTGTCCGGCAGTGGAATCTGCTGCCTCGGAGTGTGGTGGAGTCTCCTTCTTTGGAGGTTCTTAAGCAGAGGCTGGATGGCCATCTGTCAGGAGTGCTTTGATTTAGAGAGCTGGGTATATTTAGTCTGCAGAAGAGAAGGTTGAGAGGGGACATGATAGCCATGTTTAAATATAGGAAGGGATGCCATGTAGAGGAAGGAGAGGGCTTGTTTTCTGCTGCTCCAGAGACCAGGACAAGGAGCAATGGATTCAAGCTGCAGGAAAGGAGATTCCACTTGAACCTCAGGAAGAACTTCCTGACGGTCAGGGCTGTCCGGTAGTGGAAGATGCTGCCTCGGAGTGTAGTGGAGTCTCCTTCTTTGGAGGTTCTTAAGCAGAGGCTGGATGGTCATCTGTCGGGAGTGCTTTGAGGGTGTTCCTGCATGGCAGGGGGTTGGACTGGATGGCCCCTGGGGTCTCTTCCAGCTCTACATTTCTATGATTCTATGATTCTATACAAGGGAGGTACAATCTATCAGACAGTCTGGATCCAAGCAGTGGAAGACTTTATATATTTCATAACCAGCGCTTTGAACAGTGCCTGGAAATCAACTGATTTCAATCAATCAATTTCAATCAAATCTACAGCTATGTGAACACAGCATAGCTGGTGTGATGGGGAAGCCCCAGGAGTAGGAATTTTGCTGGGCCCCCAAATGAACAATAAACAATTAGCTATAACCCTGGTTCCAGTGGTGTGTGCGCTTGTGTGTGTTTCATGGTTTATGTTTTAATACTTTGTGTTAGTTTAATCATTTTTTAACTTTTGCATTTTGTGAATTTTTAACTTTTTTTAAAAAAAATCATATTTATTCATTTTTAATTCAAACAAATTCATCACATCAGAAAAAAGAAAAAAAACTATATGTATGTATAACAATATACATGTATAACTAAAGCTAACACTTTTTTTTAACTTTTTGGAAGCCGCCTTGGGTCCCACATTGGAAGAAAAGGTGGCATATAAATTCAATAAATAAAAACAAATAAAATAGAACTAATCTAAACTGAAATTAAGACACAATACAAAACTTACCACTAAAACATTAATCTCTTTCCATAAACACAACCTAACTACACCAACTTAACTAAAACACAAAAGAACTTTTACTCTCCCCAAAATTGTAATGAAAAAGAAATAGAAAGTGTCTTATTCTATTGTTACAGATCTGATTTAATTCAACTTACGAGAAGTACTAAAAACCATAATTACAAATTATAAGATTGTTAGGTTTCTATTTTGTTCAAAAAAAACCCCATAAACAGTTGCCAGACTTTCAGAAAAGCCTTTAATTGGTTTATCTGTTAAAATCCACATCAACCATTTGGGGACAACATGGTCAAAAAATATATCGGAAAACCCACATGGGAAAAATTCTGGAATCTTCGCACTTTGGGACTTACCTGACCCAAAATCCACACGTGGTTTATTTTTCTGAAGGAAACAGCATTTACTGAGCAGAAAACAACCTCACTGAGCAGAAATATAATTCTCTGTGCAAATTTTTTTTGTTCCTGTGCAAAAGATGCTGTTCTCCCTGCAAAAATACCCCAAGCGAATTTTTCACATGATACATCCCAAATGTTGTATAGTTTTCAAAATCTGTGCAATTTTCAAACACTTTCCAACAATGGGAAGAAAATTGCTCAGATTATTCACTGCTGCCTTTGAGAAGAAAATTTGCAAAGAATTACATCCCTACCCATGAGTACCAACTGATGGAGAACAAATGTAGGCTAGAAGACTACTCTATTTGTATCTCATTTGTGTGTTTCTTGGAGGCAGAAGAACAAGAGGAACCAGGCTGTGTTGGACCAAAAGCTCATCAGTTCCAGCATTCTGGTTCCATTTTTTACCATGATCTCCTCCATAAAGCATATAATCTTTGTTTTTAAAGCACTCTAAAGTCGGCCACGGTGCTTCCTTTGGCATTTAATGGGACACTGTGGACGATGTAGTGGTTTGACATTGGCCTAGGACTCTGGAAGACGAGAGACAAAATGCCACCCAAGCTATGGAATCTCACTGGGTGAGCCTGGCCAGGTCACACTCTCTCAGCCTCAGAGAGACAATGGCAAACCTCCTCTGAAGAAATCTTGCCAAGAAAAGCCAGTCACGGGGCGTCTTCAGGTTGCCACAAGTCTCAAGCCACTTGAAGGCACAAATCAACAAGTAAACTTGGGCTCGGAGTTTGGGGAAGTTACTCCTTTGGGGCCTCCTCTTTCCAGAATCACCCAGCTGGCACGGTCCCTTGGGCTCTCCTAAATACCTCTCCTTCATTTTCCTTACTGGTGTGTCTAAGGCCCCCTTGTCCCGCTAACGTCACAATGTCTGGCCTCCAGAGCGAACACCAGAACCTGATCATTTTGGCCTGGGAAAGGTGGGGAAGAAAGACCAATTAGGGAAAAAGTGGGAAGAGAGGAAGACAAGGAAACCGACACCTCTTGCAGGTCCTGAAATGAATTTCCATGGCCATTAATGGGCCGGTGCCCCAGTGCCTCGTAAATTGCCCAATCTTGGCCAAGAAAGGTGACAACTGCCTTTGATCTGGACACGCTGCCCTGCCACCGACAGGAAAAGGAAGAAGGGATTTTTCATGGGCTACTTACTCATTCTGACCTCTAAGTTTTCCACTTGGCTGAAACACTGACAGCCCCAATAATCAATCAGGAAGTTCACTCCTTCTTGTCCACCCGCCCTACACACCCACCTGTCCACTTCCCTAGACACAACCTCTGTCCCTGGTTGCCCTTAATGGGCCATGTTTCCACCTTTCACACGGACCCCGGAAAGGGGTTCCCATCCTTCAGTTCCCTTGGTTGGGTCCTCATGGGGAGGGGGGAAGTTTCTTGGGAAACAGACTGGAAAGGAGAATCAAAAATTTGGGGAGGGCAGGAAGGGAGCTGAAGGAATGGAGGAGTCCGGCCAAGTGATGCAGACCTGAGAGAAACAAGGACCAAGACTGAATGCCTGGGAGAGAGCTAACTCTGTGCCGAATTGCAAGGATAAGCAGTAGAGTGGAGAGGAAATAGCAACTTCAAGATGCAGACTTTAATGGCAAGTTGCCCTTCCTTATCTTTTTCTCCCTCTCCAGTTATTATCTATACAATCTTGGTATTGCATGGAATGTTTTCGTTAAAAAAAGTGGTCCTCAGAGTTCAGATACCTGTACATAGGGTTGCCAGATGTCTCTTAGCACAAGGGAAGTCCTTATTTGAGGGCCCAAATAGTCTAAAGGCACCAGATCCTGTCTGATCTTGGAAGCTAAGCAGGATCAGCCCTGGTTAGCACTTGGGTGGAAGACCACCAGCAAACATCAGGTGTCGTTGGACACATTTCAGAGCAAGGAACTGGCAAAATTGCCTCTGAGCATTCCTTGCCAACAAAAGCCCAATGTAATTGAGTCATATAAATCAAAAGGCAACCTGAAGGTGTGTATTCACATACACATCCTTATTCGAGAGCCCGAAATCGTGCCTCTTGCAGACTGGCAGGTGTTCCTTATTAGAAGGGACAGGGCCTGTTTGAGGGCTGGAGAGCTTTTCCTTTCTTATAGACAGAACAAGATATGAAACAGGAAGAGACAAAGAGCTCCATTGCAGGTGAGGAGACTCAATCAAGGAAGCCACGGCTAGCCTGGCTTTGCAAGATCTGAGCCGAGCTGTGGATGACAGGGTGACCCTGAGTTTTAGTTTAATTTAGTTCAGCTTAGTTTTGGCTTTCGTTATGCTGAGAGCCACAGTGGTAGAGTGAGTCTGAGCATTGGACTTTGACCCTGGAAGCCAGGGTTCGATTCCCTGCTTGGAAACCCAGTGGGTGACCTCGGGTGTGTCACACACTCTCATACCCAGAAAACCCCATGATAGGTTCACCTTAGGGTTGCCATAAATAACTTGAAGACACACCACATACACATATATTGCTTATGTATAGTTTTTCCCCTTTTCCTGTTAATTTGTTTCTATTAAAATTAATATGTATGAATTAAAAAAAAGAATAGAACAATTGAAAAGGAACTCTGCCAACAAATTCTGAATAAACTTGGGCCCGTTCTCTTGTCCTCGATCTCTCTCTTTTCCCCTTCTCTCTCCACCCTCCGCAGCTCCTTCGTTCCCCCGGCTCCTGGCTCGAATTAGCCCTTCCCTAATAGAGAGCACAGACAACCGTGTTGAGTCCTGTTGGGTCGAATCTATGCTATCGACAATATCAATTTGTGTAATTCCCGCATTAAGGCTGCTGTTGCCCAACTGTGTTTGAAAGGAGCTGCCGACCCCCATTAGCACCTTAATTGGGGTTCAAGCGCTGAGCAATTCAGATACCAGTCCCGTCCATGCCACACGCTCAGAAAACTCGCCACGGTGACAGAGAAATCAATACTCATTGAGGTCCCCAAGCTTTGGAGGCGAGGAGGGTGGCAGAGTTGGCAGCGGCGGAGGAGGGAAACGTCCCTCCCTTTCTTTTTTCGGCACACTGCAGCATCTACCAGCTCACAGATCAACTTCTTCTCCCTCTCCTTCAGCCTGATTTCTGTGCCTTTAATCACCAAGGAACTGCTCTGGGAGTTTAGTTTTCCTGAACTGATAAGTTTCTGGTGAGAGGACTGATGCTCAAGTCCTAAAGAAGGAAAAGTGGAGATACAGATTCACGAAGCAAGAATGATTAAGCTGGGATTCTTCCTCCTCTTGCTCTCCACCCATTTCTTTTAAGTATGCCATGAAAGCTCGAATGAGCATCCATATTCAGGGGCAGTATACCTTTGCATGCATGGTGTTGGAATGAGGAACACAAACCGGGCCTTTGTGTCCTCCTTCCTGAATCTCACTGGATGGAGACAGTGGGAGAAAAAGGAAACCATCTTGATCAAGTCAGCTGTAAAAATCACAATGCAATGTTGTGACTTTGGGGAACAAGGATTCACGAAGTTGAAACACCAAGTTTCTTGGATTCACAAAAATAATTTCAGTTTAATACTAATCACTAGTGCCAACATGATTAGATCCATTGGCTCAACTGCTGAATGGTGATGTCTATGCAAACGCCATTGATGTAATGGGTCTACTCTGGATAGAACTAAGAACTAGATTGGACCTAGCACTGCTCCCTTTGACTTATCTGCTCCTTCTGAACTTAGCTGAAATCCTCATCATAACTGGTGTGCGTGTGCGTGTGTGTATTTTCCTAGGAACACTATACATTTTAGAGCTTTTCCTTCTGTCAACACAAAATGTTTGGAGATGGCTTGGCCTTGAAGGGACAGTTAAGATCTACTAGCTGTACAAAAGGCCTCCTCCTGGTGGCAATGAAAGCTGATAGAAATGGCTTGACAATACACAAAAAAAGCAGCTGCATGCATTTTTGGAGTCTCTTTGGGGACATCTTGGCTTGTCATGATGAGCACAGTTTTACCAGAACATCACTGATCAACAGAGACAGGTCTGAAGTCTTTGTATCTTGCTTGCTCCAAGCAGAAAAAACCCACTGAATCAACAGAACATAGGTAAGTGTTTGCTTACCAAGTTACCATTGATTCCTAGGTCTGTTGTATTTAATCCCAAGTACAGTAGACCCAGGAATACAGAACCTGGGCCAAACATGATCGTACGTGAATCACCTTTCCACCCTAACAAAGGAAAATACATCCTAGGGCTGCAAGCCAACAATCCCTCAGTAGAGTATAAATATCATAAACACACCAGCATGACACAACACCCATATAGAATGGCAGCCTTGCACAACACACATCAATGACTAGGTGCCACTGTGCCATGCGCAAACACAACGCACATTCCCATGGGCAATGTAAAATTGCAACAC
Organism: Ctenosaura bakeri; assembly: GCA_948474755.1. Taxonomy (NCBI): domain Eukaryota; kingdom Metazoa; phylum Chordata; class Lepidosauria; order Squamata; family Iguanidae; genus Ctenosaura; species Ctenosaura bakeri. The sequence goes on from CAOLHI010006127.1 coordinate 14,377, forward strand.
ACATTCATTAGAGTAAATACACAGCTGCAAAGCCCAGCATTGGTGTTTACACAACTCCACTTTTCCCCATCAGCAGAATACATCTGTTGCCCTATGGTTAATAACTTGCCCCACAGACATAATGCAATTTATGCCTGTGTGCATGGTTAACAGAAGACCAGCCACTGTCTATTAATGCAAGTCGTCGATGATCTCTCAACATATCAATGGCCACAGTCATATGGTGACTTCCAACTAGAGTAGAACGACTGAAGTAGGGGGATTGTCCTACCCATTGACGCACCATTCCACAATTGTTTCGGAGAAACTACTTTAACTAAGCCAGTGTGGTAGATTACAACCATGGAGAACAGGGTTTGATTCCCCACTTGACCATGGAAACCCACTGGGGGGCCTTGGACACACCACACAGTCTCAGCCCCAGAAAACCCCATGATAGATTCGCCTTACGGTCAGCATAAGTCAGAAAGAACTTGAAGGCAACCGCCAACAACCGCCAACAACCGCCAACAACCAGCAGATTCACTGTCTTAAATACTTTTAAAGCAGATTCAAAAATGTTATATATACACATTATAGCTACTGAAAAAGCAAGTACTTTAGAAAGAATGGTAAAATTGCACACACATTAATTCTCTCTCTCGCACACATGCACACAGACACAGAGCGAGTCTGGCAAGAGGTGTAACAAGGAAGATAAAGTGCCATCGAAACCAGATCTTTCAATTAGAGATGACAAAGTCGCATCCCTGCAAGACCAGCATGTTTTAATGAATTTTGTATGAATAGAAGCTGTTTGTATTCTGAAGTACCAGCAGACTTGGTGCTCTGGAGAGACCACCTGTGCTCTTGGATCCATACCCTATTGATATCAAACGGGAAGGGCGGAGAGAGATCAAGGTGTGGGAAGGAGAAACCACAATCAGGGGCTTGGAGGGTGCCCACGCTGCACTAGAGGAGGCTGGATGCTTCGTGTAACCATTTAATTACCAACAAAATTGCCACGTCTCCGATAATGTCACATACATTGTGCAAGAGGGAGGAGAAGGCTAATTGGAACGCAGGGAAGGAAAGAAGGAGGGGAGGGGAGACAGATGGATTAAGAAACAGAAGGGGTGGGAAGGAAGGAAGGAAGGAAGGAAGGAAGTTATGAAAAAAACTCATTGCAAAGAGATGGCAAACTTACTATTCATTTCTATAGAGACAAATCAAACCCTTTCCTCAAACGGAAATAATTTACTTTGCCACCTGTTCTAAAATGGATTATATATATATATGTATGTATGTATGTATGTATGTATGTATGTATGTATATATATGTATATATATATATATATATATATATGATGTGTCTTTTAAAATATGTCTTTTGATTGGCCATCTTCAACAAGGCCCAATGCTCTAATTCATCCCCCATTTGGTGTTCTGGTTCTTTCTGTATTTGTTCAGAGTGCACATCATCTCAGAGTGAGCAAAATTTTGCTAAGTGTTTTGAGGATGCCAACCTGTGTGCCAAGTTTGGGCATCAGTACCTCTTCAAGTCTGGAAGGAACTTATTGCAAGTAACAAGAGCTTTATATCTAATTATTCCTCCTGTAATTAAGACAAAATTAAGTTACCCCGGTATTGCAATGTGACAAGGAATAAATTCCACTCCTTTAGCAATAGAACAGCAACTGATATGTTACTTTCATAGTTATGGGAGCTATATGGCCTCAATAGCAATATTTTGTATTTATATCTCCCTTTTCTAGATATTGGACCCTGCAAATCAGTGGTCTACAGCATTCTCATTTTTTAAAAGTCAATGGCTTGTGACATTCTCATGTTTTTTAAAAAGTAACTGCAAGTAACTGGCACTTTTTCCATTGTTTAGTTGCCATTGAGTAACAAAAGGTAAAGCATTGTTTAAAACTGTTTTCTACATACCAGCAACGCAAGTTCATGGGGCAGCAAGAAGGTGCAATGCCAAAGGTAGCTCCAAATGAGAACCTTACTCTGACAAGGTCTGGGGCTTAACAGAAGCTCAGCAGAGACCTTTTATAGGCTTGGATCCAGGCTCCTCCTCCTTGGCTTCACCCATTTCCCATAAAGTGAGAAAACTTAAAGGGACAGGCACTTGGTGGGAAGCCCAGCCTTCCCTCCTCCCTCCAGAAGCTCCTCCAAGGCATTTATGGGCACACCAGCTCCTGCTGAGCTCCTGGAGGAAGATGTGCTATCCCAGTACCGGAGGCAGAACCAGGGTCTACCAATATTTTTCTTGGGTCTTCCAGATGCTGTTGTCCTGTCTTGCTGAGTGTGACACAAGGCTTGTTTCTTCTGCCAGCCTCACTGATCTCCACACTTTCTCCAAACACTTCTGAACCCCCGATTCCCATGTCAGTGGGGCACAGAATCCACGCCAGATTTTACAAAGAGCTTCCAGTTTTTGAACCTATAGGGATAGGTTTCAATACTTTGGGGAGTTCCTTCATAGTTTGAATGAAAATCTGGAGTGGATTCAACATTCCATGGACTTGGAAGCTGCCAGCCACCACTATGGAAGAGTAACTAAATACCTGGAGGGGTGGGTTGGAGCCAGACCTATAACTAATTGCTTTTTAAAAGCAACTTCCTGATCTCCAAATTTACAGCTAGGTTTTAAGAGTCATAAGAGGGGAAATGTGAATTCCATTGTAATGCAATATTTTCCTTGGAGACGGAACATACACATCAAATATTGAGGAAACCACTCTGGGAAATCATTCGATAAATTCCACTCTGCACCCAATTGTAGTGAGACCAGGAAAGACTTAAGACGTCCTATAAAACGGTATCTTCTGGTGCATCCAAAGTTCAATTTTTTCTCTCCCAGAAGTATGAATATGTTGGGCTTGAAATTCCTCCAACAACAAGAGGCAAATGTCCCCCACCCTAATCTATTCTAATTAAGCTCTGGGGGTGGGGGGCAACATTTTTCAGAGTTAAAATCAGAATTCCATGGGCTCATTTTTCATTGGTGAACTGAGAGAAAGTCTGAAGGCCAAAGAGTGAAAGGTGAGACCAAAAATACCAAAGCGTTATAGCTGAGAAGTCTTATTGCTCATAATTAAGCCTCCGGAGAGGCTAAGCCATTTAGAATGAGGGGGAAATTCCTTGGCAAATCAGCAAGCCATGATGTTAGAGAGAAGGGGCTTGTTCTGGGGCAACCCCAGGGGGCAACCTTGGACTACAGACCTTGAAGTTCCTCAAACTTGCTTGAAGTGCATGGGATCTAGGATTAGGACAATGTAAAGGGGTGTGGTATTGTGGTTTGAGACCATTTCCACACCAGACTGTTATAGTGCTATTATTCCATTTTCCACATCCTATGGAATCCTGGGGTTTCCATAGGAAAAGGAGTAAGTGTCAGTGGTTCAAGAGAGAGGGGGTTGGTTCCTTGCTCAACCATGGAAATCCTTCCTTTGGGAAGGCCAGTTGGCAAGAAAATCCTATTTTTTAAGAGTCAGCGTAGTGTCATTGTTGGAACCGTGGACTAGGGCCCTGAGAGACCAAAGGTTCAAATTCCCACTCAGTCAAGAATACCCACTGAGTGATCTTGGGCAGTTCATACTCTGTGAGCCAAAAAGGAAAGGGCAAGCCATCTTTGAATAATAAATCTTGCCAAGCCAAATCTATGATTGGTTTGCCATAAGTTGGTGTTGACGTGAAAGCACTTAAAACAACAAGAAGAAAAAGCAAGCAGAGGAGGAGAAGGAAGGTGATGGGCATTTTTATAGAATCATAGAAATGTAGAGTTGGAAGAGACCCCAGGGGCCATCCAGTCCAACCCCCTGCCATGCAGGAACACCCTCAAAGCACTCCCGACAGATGACCGTCAAGCCTCTGCCTAAAAACTTCCAAAGAAGGAAGAGATTCCACTACACTCCAAGGCAGCCGATTCCACTGCCGGACAGCCCTGACCGTCAGGAAGTTCTTCCTGAGGTTCAGGTGGAATCTCCTTTTCTGCAGCTTGAATCCATTGCTCCATGTCCTGGTCTCTGGAGCAGCGGAAAACAAGCCCACTCCCTCCTCGACATGGCATCCTTTCAAATTTTAACAAACCCTTCTGCAGATAATCAAAACCAGCCAAGACCCAAAGGGACAACAATCACAGAGTCAGAAAAGTCCACAAGGTCATCCAGTCCAACCCCCTGTATCTCTGCACTGGGCTAAAGAGAAAGCAGAAAGCCAGCAGACCCTGGAGACCAGAGTTTGGCTCTCTGCTTGGCCATAGAAACTCACTGGGTGACCTTGGAGATGTCACACACTCTCAGCCCCAGAAAACCCCATGGTAGGTTCACCTCGGGGTCACCATAAGTGAGAAACAACTTGAAGGCGCACAACGAGAAAACCTTGATAGGAGTTATATAGGGCCTGGAGGGCAGGGATCGGCCCTTGCAAGTGAACTGACGGAATGCTTGCAAAAGTTGGTACTGCAGGCTGGATGGCGCTCTTGAGTCACAGAGCCCAGCTTGCCAGTTTTGCAAATCTCAAGTATTGCATCCTTGCCATACTCATTGGTAGAACTGATTTCCAATCCTTTCCAGCCTCTTACATGATGGAATCAGGGGGAAATATTCATCTTGTAACCGGATTCAGGAAGAAGAGGATTTGACAGGAGTGGCAGAGGAGGAAATACCTTCCTTCTTAGGCAACTAAAGAAGGACACGAGTTTAGCTCTTATGGGTCATTGGTGGCTTTTAAAGCTGACTTCCAACCCAACATGAGAGGCACAAAGGGAGGAGGAGGGAGACAGGAAAACATATTATCTGCTCTCAAGGAGAGAGGAAAAAAAATGCAATAAAGCCAGTGAACCCCTGTCACACAGGACAAGCCTGGTGTATTTATTGTTTGCTCATTTAACCTGGTTAATTTTTAATAATGTTGAAATTTTCATTTTAATAATTTAGGTAAATTATTTATTAAAGGCAGAGGATAATAAGGGATTGGCACAATTATGAATTGACAGTGTTACCTGCGGCTCATGAAAAGGTAAGGGTTTCTTTCTTCTCTCCCCCCTTTTTTTAAAAAAAGTCCTTGTTATTGGATAAACATTAAATTAGTTACAAGTTTGCCTGACATCAAATTACTTTTCCGGCACCCCCTTTTTGTTCTGAGCATTGAGGTGGTCTTCTATTATTTTCTGTCTGTTTTTCTTTTCCTTCAAAAAAGCAATAAGTACAGGTCTATGATTGTGTGGCAGAGAAAAGTGTATCAGTTAGAGAATTCCTGGTTCAAAATGGAAGTTAGCATTTAAAGCTTAATTATTATTTTTTTTAAGCCATGTGGCTAGTCCACAGGGTGGCTCAGATGGCATTAGCCAATCTGGTATTTTATTAGCCCCAAGTACCATCTCTGCAATATAGAATGCGGTAGCTGTTACAATGCTGGACTAGCATGGAGGAAATTCTAAGAGGAAAACTGCACTGCAGGTAGATAATTTTAATCAAGGAAGCCATGGTCTTGAATTTGCAAGACCTGAGCAGGATTTTGGGGGACTGGGTCTCTCATTCATTGAGACACCACAAGACAGTCAACTTGATGTCAAATGGTGACCTTCAGGACTGCAGAGATCTGAGTTCGAATTCCTTAATTGGCATTTTGGGCAGGCACTGTCTCTCAGCTGAAAGTACGTCTTAAGGTTGTCATAAGAATCAAATAAGATGAAAGAGTCCTGGGCTTCTTGGAGGCACAAGTCAAATAAATAATAATAATAATAATTTTAGACTACCTCCCAAGACTGGTTTTATTCTGCTATTAGAAACCGTACTCTCTACATTTTAAACTGATGCCTTGAAACTGAGCCACCATCTTTTAAAATCCAAACAGCATGTGCATATCAGACTCCCAAGAGACCTTAGCCAAATCTTCTACTAAATGTCAAAGCAACATGGGATGTGTAGTTTTATATGGGTTGCTAAGACGAGACATAGGGGTCTTCCACACTTTGAAATTATAGCACTATGATTCCACTATGATGAGGATGGCCCTCCGAGGCCTCTTTTGCAGTCAGTAGAACACTCCATTTTCCCCATTTTTTTGCAAAACAGGGTGGAAAGGGGGAAGAATTGTGCCTTCAGAAGCAGTGGGGACTGGTGGCTTCTGTGTCAGAGGGGCAGCAATTCCACTTCTGCTTTTTAGTCCACACTTCAAGGGAGACATCCAAGGCATATTTGGAAAATGAGGTTCAGAACGTTGGATAGTCCCTCCAAAGTTTATATAAAAACCTAGAGCTTATTTACTCCAAGGATATGGAAGCCACTTTCTGCCATTGTTCAGAAGCCTTTGGGGGAGGAAATCTTCTCTACAGCAAGGCAAAATCCCAGTTTAGCCCAGTAGGATTGCCTAGCTCATGGTTTAGCCCAGTGAGATTGGCTGGCCCATGCTGAGAAATTGTCCCCTATGTCTCCAAAGCTGCCTAACCCTGGTCTACTCGAGAAGGATGTGGATGAACTGGAACATGTCCAAAGGATGGAAAACCAAGATGGGGAAAGGTCTAGAAATCTAGCCTTATGAGGAACAACTTCAGGAGCTGGGGAAGACCAAGAGAAAACCAAGGGGAAACATGATAGCCAGCTTTAAATATCTGAAGTGATCCTGTGTGGAAAAGTGGAGCAACTTTGCTTTCTGCTTCTCAAGCGATTAGAGCATGGACTGACCAATTCAAATGACAAGAAAAAGGATTCCATGGAAGTCTTAGGAGAAGAACTTCCCTGTGGTCAGAGCTGTTGGACAATGAGTCATATTGCTGTGGAGGGTCTCCTTCTTTGGAGGCCATTAAACCAAGGTTGGATGACCATCTCTTGGGAATGCTTTCACTGTGTGTTGCTACATGCCAGGAGGTTGAACCTTCCGATTCTTCTCATTGCTGTTGTATGACTTCAAGTCGCTTCCAGCTTACGGCAACGTTAAAGCTAACCCATCATAGGGTTTTCTAGGGCTGAGAATGATGCGCCCAAGGTAGTTTCCCATATCTCAAACCACTCCAGCACACTGGTTCTCTCTCCCAGTTCTGTGATTCTACGTTATGACTGGTGGCAACCACTCACAGCCTCAGTGAGAGCTTCTGAGCTTTCCAAGATTTAAGAAGAAAGGGAACTCAGAGATGCAAGGCATCAAATCTGGAACCTTCAGCAGCTCTGCTACTGAATTGTGTTCAGAGGACTGCCCTGTCTCAAGTCACCTGATGCCGGAGAGCTAATCCAAGCCCACATCAGCTTGCTTTGGAATTCCCAGCTAAGAAGAGAAGATTGTCCCCATCTGATTTTGGTCCTAGTTTGGCGGGACGGCGTGCTACCCAGTCCCTTTCCTGCTGCATTCCCAAGGTGCCAACTCATCTCTGATGCCAGGCTTTGACGCAGCCACCTCTAATTGGCCTTGCATTTTCATCTGGTATAAGTTCAGCCTTCATGGCAGCTGCCTCTCCTCCCTTGGGGAATTCACACCTTCATTATCACTCTTTACTGCAGAGCGGGCCGTAGGTACCTACACATATATATATATATATATATAGGCAGAGTAACTTCTCTCCCCCTTCTTTTTTTTTTCCGCCAGTAGTTTCAATTTTAATTACCAGCATCAAGACAACTCGCATTCACACCAGGTTGCTTCACACTAATTAAAGGGAGGCGGACTTCATGGAAGGGACACGGTCTTCACTCCGCTCCCCCCCCTCATCTATTATTTACAGTCGGTAATGCAAATAATTTCCAATTTAAACCGGCCAAGCTGGTAGAGGAGGGGAGAGCCAAGGAGAAAACGCAAATAAAGATCAGGAAGCCAATGGCACCAGAGTCCAGGGGACGGGAAAGGGAGGTGGGCACAGAGGGTGAGGGGAGACAATTAGCAGCTGCACACTCTCTCTGGTGGGACGGTTTCCTGAAGGCATCCCAGGAGAGGGAGGGCAGGCATACGGACCACCAACCCCAACTGTGAGAGGAGAAGAGGAAGGAAAATTCACAGCCAGGCTTTCGTAGCTTCTATGACCTGACCTGACCTGACCTGACCTGATTTGACCTGACCTGGCCAGGATGGGGATGACCTCTTGCTAGAAAAGATGCCGTGTGGCCTCAGCACTGCCAAAAGCCCACCTTGGCTAGGGGGCTTTGGCTTATTGTCATCCTACTCATCTGCCCAGAGGAACACAGCAAATTCATTGAATAGAGTTATCGCCTTGAATCTTCCTGCTTAGCCTCATAGAAACATAGAATCACAGAGTTGGAAGAGACATGCAGGAATACACAAAGCACTTCCAAGAAATGGCCATCCAACTTCTCTTGAAAAACCTCCAAAGAAGGAGACTCCACCACACTCCCTTGAAACACCATATTCCACTTTTGAACTGCTCTTACCGTCAGAAATGTCTTCCTAATGCTTAAGTGGAATCTCTTTTCCTGAAGTTTGAAGCCATTGCTCTGTGCCCTAGTCTCTGGAGCAGCAAAAAACAAGCTTGCTCCATCTTCCATATGGCACCCTTTCAAATATTGAAACATGGCTATCATGTTGCCTCTGAACCTTCTCTTCTCCAGCCCTTTTAGTCAAGACACAGGGGAAAATCTCTACCTTAAGCTGCTGATGCAATATAACTTATGTAACAAGGATGCATATTGCATGGGCTTCATTTCAGATTGGAGCCAGAAGTGGAATTTTTTTTAAAGCTGGAGTTAATGTAGGAAGGGTTGGGGGAGAAAGAGCTTTGTTTTGGACTCTTGCAACAAGCAAGAAGCTGTAGCTGGGACTGACTGCACTTGCCATATAAAATGGATAAGGCGTCACCTCCCTGGCTACCAGAATCACCAAGAGTAAATCCATATTCTGATAACTAGAAACACTTTAGTTTCACGGCAGTCCTGGGGCCCTTACGAGGCGCGAGCAGATTTATGGTTTCATATTATGCCCTGCAACAAGGCAGCAGGACTTTTAAACTTCTGGTTTCACTAGCCACTGAGGAGCTAACTCTCTCTGCATTGCATCTGGCGTGTGTCTCTTTGGGACCCGAGCATGGCTGTGCTGAGGATTCAATATAATGCTGCCCCTGGAGTTTTGCTATCAAAAATCTAACAGCCTGATCCTAGGGTCTGAAAAGCCAAAGAGAGGGTGTGACATGTCCAGATCTCCTGTTTCCCCTCAGTTTGGACCAGCAGCTTTGGAATGGAAAACTCCATCAGTCTGTCTGGATTTGGACAGATGGGTGCCAGGACTAAATGGTGTGCTCTGGTATCCAATGTGAAATGAGTGAAGATTCCCCTCTTCTTACTGCAGCTCCCTGTGGCACCAAAAAGCCCCTTCTCCCAGGCTCCAAAGCAGATTTTTAAAGGGGCTGAGGAACTGCAGAAACATAGAACGATAGCAAAATAGGGCCATCAAGTCCTACCTGCTGCCATAGAGGAATATATAGCTAAAGCACTCCTGGAAGATGGCCACCCAACCTCTGTTTAAAGCTCCCTCCAAAAAGGAGAGCCCATCCAGGCAAACAATTCCACTGTTGCACAGCTCTTACAGTAAAAAACAAAGTTCCTTCTAATGTTTAGGTGGAATCCCTTTGCTTGCAATTTGTAGTCTGAATCTATTGGAGGGGGAAATTGCTAATTACAAAGGAAGCAGCAGGATCCAGGAAAGGAACACCATTGGATCTCAGCCTTTAATAATATGACTGCTAATGTTACCAACCCTCCAAATTAACGGAGGCTTCGAAACCAAGAACTCAAAGATGCATTGCTCACTGTTGCTCTGCATCATGTTTTTTTGTATTCTTAAGGAGGCATATACACCCAGTGGGATCAAGCAGGAATCACGTACCCAGGGCTACGTGCATAGATGTTGCATCTCGTGAATTGCCAGTGTGCAGGACAGACAATCTCCTTACATACCAAAAGCTTTGTAGGCATTGGAGTCTCTCCATGCAACTCAGATATTGGAGTCGCTTCCTGGCTTCTAGCTCTCCTCTGCATCAAAAGTACACAGTGCGGTGGTTCTCAACTTTTGGGCCTCTAGATGTTTCAGACTTCAGCTCCCAGAAGCCCCAGTCAGGGCAGCCAACAGTCAGGGATTCTGGGAGGTGAAGTCTAAGGACTGTTCTGCACTATACCGTTGTAGTGCTATTATTCCACTTTCAACCTCCTGTGGAATTCTGGGGTCTGTAGTTTCCTGAGGCCAAAGAGCTCTCTGGCTGAGAATCCTAAAGGCCCCTCCCTAAACTGCAAACCCCAGGATTCCATAAGGTGTTGAAAGTGGAATAATAGCACTATAACAGTGTAGTGCAGAAAGGCCCTAAAACACCTGGAAGCCCAAAGGTTGAGAATCACTGGTATGAAGCAAGGGTGGACACTTTTTTTTAACCCAAGGGATTTTCATTCTACATATGGGGGAAGGTTTTGTGGGTCGAGCGTTGGCCAGAGGATGGGGTCAAAGCAAAGTGGGCTGGTCCAACGTAACCCTTATAAATTTGCTCCAGTACAACTAATTTGGGCAATTAAATCCTATTGTGTTGACAAGCCAGAGTCCCTGCCTTGCACAAAGGCTTTCCATTCTGCAAACCATTGCTCCTTCTCCATGCAAAACCATTTCGGTCTGCAAACCAGAACTCCTGTTCCGTGCAAACTCTTCCAGGGCTGCAAAGGAGAGCTTGAATCCACTCCAGGCTGAAGTCTGAACTTGAAAGGAGCAAGTTGAGATGCTGAACCCAAGCAGGTTCAGCACCTTGGATGCACTTTTCAAGTTCAGACTGAAACCTGGAGCAGATTCATGGAAGTCCTTTGTCACTGCAGCACTGTTCTATGTAGTTCAGAGCAGGGGAGATAGCTCTTTTGAGAGCCTGTAAAACACAAGTCCTCCCTTAGAAAAAAAAGAGAAAGGAAGACTCCCTCCCCACGCCTCCCCCCCTCTGTCTCTCTATCTCTCTAATGAGAAAAAGGGTTTTCTAATTTATTGCTTTTACAGGATTGTTCCTCCACAGAGGCACAAATAGCAGCATATCAATAAAGCCAGCCATTTGAAGTTGGATATTTCCACCTCTGTCACAGCAAAAAATAATTAAAAACGGATTCGGAGGATCATAAATTGCATGCCACCAAGGACGGACCCTCTTTAACCCTGTCGGTGCCAAGCTGTGCCCGCATGTGCAGAAAGGGCCCTGGCTTATTGGCAAGAGAGATAAGAGTGGGGTGAGAATGGGCCATGCCCACTTTCTGCCCCCAGCAAAACAGCACTGCCAAATCACTTCTCCCCAGCTCATGCCCCCCAAGGTTTCATCATCCAAGCAGCAGTGGTGGCCAGGGGCTTTCATATCAGTGGGACAATGAATCTGTTCTGGGTTTCAGTCTGAACTTTAAGGGTGCCGAAGACGTTTAGGAGATTTGGTTCAGCCCTACGGAGGTCTCCTTTAAAGTTCAGAGTAAAATCCACGTTGGATTCATTGCAGCACTGTGATGAACATGGCAATTCATCGCTGCCTATTGGAGCTGGCGGTCTCTAGGACAGGAACTCAAGGTGGGAGAAAAATCTCAGTGGTGCGTTGGAGACGAAAGTGGCCTGATGCTGGAAACCTGCAAAGCCTTCTCTTCCCATAGCCCTCAAGGTGGCTCCGTGGGATCTACTCATGAGTAAATATGCTGGCGATGTGCATCTTTATAGTGAAAGACCCACCCAACAGGTGCTTTTAGGAACAGGGCTTCATGCAAATGTTGCTGCAAGCAGGCACCTTTGTTCCACTTTCAATTTCTCAGCAATTCTCAGGGCCCACATTCTAGCAATGGGTGGAAGTAAGGACAAAAGGGGAGTGGCTCCAAATCCCAGCATCTTTTACCAAAAAGCCCTTCCTGTTAGCTGTCAGAGAGGCCTTTGGCCTTTTTTGGACCGGGAAACAAAGTCCTGGGAAAGCACCTAATGGTAATATCAAGTCCAAAGAGACATGGTAGTCATGTTTTTGCAATGCAGTTATGGATTCATAAAGTTATGAAACATAGGCTTTGATGTAAGAGCTTGGCCATTATTATTATTATTATTATTATTATTATTATTATTATTATCATCATCATCATCATCATCATCATCATCATCATCATCATCATCCTGCTTTTTTCCCCAGTTTGGGTTCCAAGTGGCTTCCAAGAGTTGAAAGTGAAAAATTTCCAGTGTACAGAAGTTAAAACGTCAAGAAACTATCAAAAAAAATTAAAATTTTAACGGTTAAAGCAGAACCCAATCAGAGACATCAAATAAAAATCCAGCTTGTTATACATAACCCCTGAAAAAAATTCTCAAAGGCCAGCCAGAAGGAAAAGGTCTTGGGTTTGGAAAAATAGTAGGGAGGGTGCCAGGAAAGGAGGAAAGGAGTTCCAGAGCCTGGGGGCCACCACTGAGAAGGCCCTCTCCTGTGGTCCCACCAGGTGTGCCTGTGAAGGTGGTGAAATGGAGAGAAGGGCCTTCCTGGCAGATCTCAAGACACAGATGGGCTCATACAGGGAGATCTTTCATAGAACCCAGATCTGACCCTTAGTAGTAATGGGTCTCCCACACTGGGGGGGAGTTGGACTCGATGACCTTTGAAGTACCTTCAGGAAACCGGGAGTAGAGAAAGAAAGAAAGAATCTTGCAATTAATCAGGAAGACTAACAGACCAATGAGCATTTTGTGCAATTATCTCCTGGCAATCGATATCCCAAAATGTTGCACCAGAAACATTCTGCAGGGAAAATTCGTGGTATTCTTTTGAAATCCATCCATCAATCCACCCATCATTCCTGTTTTCTGAGCAGAAAGTTGGTTTCCTACACCATAAACACCGCTTCGTGGGCAGGAAACCTCTTTTCTGCATGGAAAACACTGGTTTTTTGGACACACAACAAGGTGTTTTTCTGCCTAGAATAATTCCTGTGTGCCACATTGGAACATTCAAATACTGCAGAAGAATTTTCTTTTTCTTCCACAGTGGGACGAAAAACTGATTATTCATCTTTGCAAGTCTGGACGAAGTAGTTGTGACTATCTCTAGAAGATCTCAAAACGTGGTCAGGTTTGTTGGAGAGAATGTCACCCTTTTGTACCTCCACGTCTGTCTGTCTGTGCTGTGTCTCCAGCATCTCAGGCATCATCTTGACTCTTCTTCATATCTGTCCCTTCTGCCCCACCTGCCCCTATTTTCCTCCTCCTTTGTCAGAAGAAAAAGAAAAAAAAACCCATGGAAACTTCTCCCCCCTCTTTCTCTATCTCTCTGCTGCCTAGCCTCAGGCTCTTCTGAAATTTCCCCAGAGAGCAGTGAGAAGAGTACCTCTGGACCGAATCTCTGGAGGTCGTCGATGCAATAATATTGAACGGAAGATGACACTTTATATTGGAAAAATCCCAGAGCCAACAAGCCAACCTCATCCCTGGAGGACACTGGAAGGAACAGGGGGAGAAAGAGAAAGAAATGGACAAGGCTAAATCGATCTTGAAATCGCTCGGCTGATGGACCCTTTCCTCGTTCTGATCTTTTCTGTCTCCCAAAGCTTCTGTGCTTCCATCGCTCTGCCCTTTCACTCAGTCCTCTTATTAAATCAGTGCACAGGAAAGTTCTCCTTGGGGACTACAACTCCCACAATCCCCCAGTCAGCCATGCGGGGCTGGGGATTGTGGGAATTGTGGCCCCCAAAAGAACTTTCCTTGTTTGTTTGATATACTGCTTTTCTCTCATAGGGGACCCAAACTGACTTGCACTGTATGTTAAAAACAAGATCACTAAAGCAATCCCAATATCAATCTAAATTTTTAATTTTTAAAAAAATTGATGGGGTTTTCCAAGCTGCTGAACCTATTTTTTTTTTTGATGGGGGGGAGATTCAACACCACGACCAACTGCTTTAAAGTTCAGACTCAAGCTGGGAGTGGTTGCTACTGTCTCGTGGAGAGGACTGAGACCAGATGAACTGTGTGCTGCTGTTCAGCCCCTGTCCCCATGCTAACTCTTCTCTGCAGCAAGCATCAACCAACGATGGCTCCAGATCAGTGGGGCAACCAATCCACTCCTGGTTTTTAGGACCTATCCAAGTGCTGAGCCTATTGGTGGGGGGAATAAAGTTCAGCACTTTGGAGAACTACTTTTAAAACTGGCTCAAAAGCTGGAGTGGATTCATTGCCCCACTGACAGGGAAGCTTCCAGCTGCCACTGTCGCCAGCACCTTAGAGATCTCCTTTGAAATTCAGACTAGATCCCAGAGTGGATTCACCATTCCACTGTCAGGAAACCACCAGCTGCCACTGAAAGTAGCAGTGAGCTAAGAATGAAACTAAGAAGGAAGAGAGAGAAACTCTATCCCTGGCACTAGAGAGTCACGGCTTGGAGTAGGTACACATGGTAATAACTTTTTAATAATAACTTAATTGATAATTTGTCCCCCCTGCCAAGGCACTCAAGGTGCTTACACAAACAATTAAAATATGATTACAATAAATAAACATCATATAATTAAAACATCATAAAACAGACAGCAGCCGAGCCAAGGCAAATGGGGGGGGAATCACAAAACATAAATAGCATGATTGAGGAAGAGTGGGGTAGGTGGGAGAAAGATCGTTCAATGGATTTATCTTCCAAATCTCTCGTTGGCATTAACTTCCAAGTTCTCCTGTTTCTACATTTGTGAAGTTTTTTTTTCCTTGGCAGCCTTGCTGTTGTGAGAAGGCATTTTAAAAAGCAGACAAATTAACCTGAGTTTTCCAGGCTGTAACAATCGGTACCCACTTGAATGGGAATAAATTGCACATTGGAAAAAGAAGAAACTAAGGCTGTGTGTTGCATTGCTTCTTTTTGGAGAAAGCTGGAGGTACACCAAGAATGGAGTACTTCTTGTATTCCAAGATCCATGATGCCTGGCAGCTCTCGTGGTATGGAGTGTCCACATTTTATGAAACTATCCAAGGTGCTGAAATGAGTTCAGAGATAGAGTTAAGCACCATGGAGACCTCCTTTCAGATTTGGAATCTGCACTGATTTGATTGATCATCAACCAATCGCTTTATTTATATCCCACTTTTTCACCGAAAGTGAGGATGTAAGGTGGCTTAACAGAAGAAACACAGTAAAAGTAATACCATGTAAAGCCATAAACATGCAAAATACTACAGTGTTGCAACGCTATTATTCCACTTTAACTGCCAGGGCAACTTTCTGTTGAATTCTGGGGTTTGTAGCTTAGTAAGAGCTCTTTGACTGGGAATCTAAATGCCCCGGTCTAAACTGCAAATCCCAGGATTCCATAGGATGTTACCACGATAGTTAAAACGGAATAATAGGACTGTAACAGTGCAGTGTGATAGGTCCTTTGATATCACCCAGTGACCCTTGTGACTAAAAATGGGGCTGGGGCTAATGAGAGTGGCACTCCAAGGGCCCCAAGTTGGCATGGCCACTCTAACCACTGCATCACACTGCCTCTTTCACCACTCAGTTAAAGCTGATGCAATATTTAGGCTGCTTTGAGAATAGCTTTGAGAAGATCTGATTTCTATCAACAGTGGCTTGGTTGGTCTTATATTTTTATTGGGTCACCTCCTCTCTGGCCAAGCTCTGGTGGGACTTCGGAGAGCTGTCGCCTTGCCTCGCAGAGAGAAGGCAAAGCAGCCCCCCGAGACGCCTTTGAAAATGTAGCAACTTCAGTCAACATTTATCGACTCCGAACAACAATTTGCAGCTTTACTGCTGTCTCCTTGAGTTTTCCAAGGGGACACATATAGTTGTACGGAATGGGCTCCTGTCTATTAATGACCTGAAACCCCTACGAGCCTTCTGTAGGTAGAGGGAGGGGAGGGGAGAGGAGAACATACTATCATCGCTGTTCTGGGAACGCTCCATTTTCAAACGTTTTTCCCTTCCGCCCTTTAAAGAACTCTCCGGAGATCACCATCATTTCCCAGACACACTGCTCCATTTCAAGGGAGTCTTGGGGAAAACAGATAGGTGCCCAGGCACTGTCTTATCCTCAATCAGACCCCTGGCTCGACTAGTTAGTGATGTTTGCACTGACTGGAAGCCACTGTCCAGGCTTTGGGGCAAAAATCCTTCCTAGCCCTTGTGCTGTAGTGGTTTGAGCACTGGACTATAACCCTGGAGACCGGGGTTAGATTCTCTGCTCAATGCTGGAAAGCTGTTGGGTGATCTTGGGCACTTCACTCACTCTCAGCCCCAGAAACCCTTAGATTTGGCTTAGGTTGGCCATAAGTTGGAAAATGACTTCAAGGCATGCAGCATTGTGCATTGTGCAATAGAAGCCCTATTTGGAGATGTTGAGAATCAAATCTGAGTCTTTAGAATCATAAAATCTTAGAGCTGGGGGGCATCAAAAGGGCTGTCCAGCCCAGCCCTCTCTGCTGTGCAGGAAGAAACAACTAAGTCCCTGAAAGATGCCATCCAACCTCTGCTCAAAGACCTCCAAAGATGGGGAGGTCCACCATCATCTAAGGCAGTTGGTTCCACTGTCAAACCACTCTTACCATAAGGAAGTTCTTCCTGATATTTATGCAGATTCTCTTTCCTTACCAATGGAAAGGATTCCCTTCCTTTACCATTTGGAGCCTCTGGTTTGTGCTATGTTTTCTGGAGCAGCAGGAAGCAAGCTTGCTCCATATCTTCATGCCCCCTGTCAGATTCAAAGAGGCTATCATGTCACCCCTCGGTCTCCTCTTCTCCAGGCTCAACCTTCCCATCTCCCTCAGTCGTTCCTCATAAGGCTTGGTTTTCCAGACCTTTGAGCATCTTTGTCGCCTTTCTCTGGACCCGTTCCAGTTTGTCAATATCATTTTTGAACTTTGGTGCCTAGAACTGGACACAATATTCTTCCAGCTGCTTCTTACTGGTGGAAAGGGTAGCAAAAAGGAAGCAATAAAGAGCATAAACATCCATTCCATGTATGACTTAGGGGCACAAGAGCCATACGTTGGGCTCCCAAGGACTGCATATAGCCCATGGGTTCCACTTTGCCCATCCCTGCTTTAAAGTTTGGACTAAAATCCAGAACAGATTCACTTCTGAGATTTTCCACTGGCCACCACCGGGCCTCCTCTCCACAGCCATGTCATTCCATGGTGTCTTGTTCTGGGGAAAGTTGCTAGGCTTTGCCCTTCTACCTCAGAGTAAGATGAGAAGGAATGAGCAAATGTCTATTCCACGAGATTGCAAAAACAGGCTTTCAAAGGTGTTGTGAAACCTCTGAAGTTAGAAGAGGTAACTGATCAGGATCTGTGTGGTTGTGAGGATGAGCTCCTCTCTACAGGACTAGACAGCAGCAAACAAAATTATTCAAATATATGCAAATGCTATTAATTTATGCATACCATCAAACTCCATTTTTGTTAGCAGGATAAATGTTTACTCTCTCTCTCTCTCTCTCTCTCTCTCTCTCTCTCTCTATATATATATATATATATATATATACGTAAAAACACACACACAAAGCTAGGCGTAGTCTTCCTTGGATTTTTAAAAAATGGAAAGACAAAAGTGTTGGGATTTATTTTATCACAAATCCTAAAGGGAAATTATGCAGAGTAATAAAATAAAGGAGAATTATAAATGAGGAAGAGGAATGGAGGAAATATGGAATAAATTACAAGAAGAGAGGAAGGTTCCCATTTGTAAAAACCCCAAGATCTGCACTAACAAAATTACACCACCGCTGCAGCGGGCTCTTGTTAAATATTGGAAAGAGGGAGAGTTTGTAACGAAATCTGTGCTAAATCTTAAAGAGAGAAAAAATGGATGAGGCTGGCACACAATGCTGCTAAGGAGGGGATGGAAATAGGGACTCAGTTTGGATTTGGAAGCCAAGCCCAAATTTTCCATTCTGAATTTACTGGTGGTGCCCAGGACAGTTGGGTGATGCTGAATCCGCTCCAGGTTTTTGTCTGAACTTTAAAGGGGCTTTGCCGGACCTGAACCCTATCCCTTTCAAAAAACAACCTTGGATTAAAACCTATAAAAGTCAAACTAAAACCCAGAGCAGATTTGCCACCCCCAGTGAGATGAAAACTATGGCCATTTCCGCACTACATTGTTACAGTGCTATTATTCCAGTTTCAACCTCCAGGGGGTTTGTAGTTTAGGGAGGGGCATTTACAATTCCCAGATTTTCATCTGAATCCACTTTGGGTTTCAGTCCAAACTTCCCGGCAGCTCTCCAAGGTGCTGAAACAATTCTGCAGCTAGGGTTCAGCCCCCTTGGATATCTCTTTTTCAAAGTCTCAGACTAAAACCCAGAGCCGGTTTGCCATCCCACTGATCCTCCAATAATCTTTGGGACCCCATTGTTGCCACCCTGATGTGACAGCCCCCTAAGCCCCCCGAATGCCTTTTTCTTTCCCGTTCCGGGCCTAAAACGGTCGTGGTTGCGCGCATTTGTGTTTGTGTCCGCGTGTGAGATGCTTTTGGTTCCTCTCTGCTCCGGGGCATGCTTTTGTGGAAATAAATAAATAAGGAAGAGACCATGACTGGTGGCAGAAGACTTTTGAGGCTTACTAATAATAAAGTTTACCCAGAGGGAACATGTGTGCATGAGAGAGAGAGAGAGAAGCAAGGAGAGATAACTGGTTTTGTTCCAGGACAATTCTTTGGAGAGCCTCTTTCTGGCCTCAGGTGCAAGAGAAAAGAGAGAGGGGCGGAAGGAAGGGAGGCCTTTTTCAGGCCGGTCAGCACCGTCTCCGGGTGTCGCCGATGGCAGGGGAAACTGGTCCCGAGCCCACGGCCCCAGCTGTCACTCCGAGCGATGAATTACATGCTATAAGAAGGTGTTGACAGGCGCAGCTGGCCTGCAGAGAGTGATGAAAAGGGAACAAAAATCCAGAGTTCAGGCAGACCGGCTTGTTAGGAACCAGAAGGGGAAGGAAAGGGAAGGCGGAGGGGGGAGGCCACAGCAGCAGAAGTCCTCCACCTGCTGGTCACGGGGAGAACGACCGCCGTGGAAGCAGAGGCCCTTTCCGCACCACACTGTTATAGTGCTATCGCTCCACTTTCAACCTCCTATGGAAGCCAGGGGTTTGCAGTTCAGGGAGGGATATTTAGAAGTCTCAGCCAGAGAGCTCTTGGGCCTCAGTAAATGACAAACCCCAGAATTCCCCCAAGGATGTTGAAAGTGGAATAATCACACTATGACAATGTAGTGCGGAAATGGCCATAGAGCGGGAAGGGACCACAAGGGCCATGTAGGCCAACCCTCCATTCTTGTCGTTGCTGCAGCTGCTGTGGTTGTTTCCATGTCAATGCTGATTTGTAGTCAGCCTCTCCTAGGGTTTTCCTGGGAAGATTTAGTATTCAGAAGGGATTTGCCATCGTCTTTGGCTGAGAGAGTGTGACTTGTGCAAGCTCACCCAGTGGGTTCCCGTGGCTGAGCAAGGATTCGAACCCTGGTTTCGTGGGGTCGTAGTCCAGCACTTAAATTGCTATACCAGACTGAAGCCATTTCTGCACTAGACGGTTATAGTGCTATTATTCCACTTTCAACATCCTATGGAATCCTGGGGTTTGCAGTTTAGGGAGGGGCCCCAAAGGCCATCCCCAAAAGCCCCTCCCTAAACTGCAAACCCCAGGATTCCATAGAAGTTGAAAGTGGAATAATAACACTATAATAATAAATAAATAATAAATAAATAATAAAAAAGCAGTCAAGACTGATCTGTTCCGACAGGCCTTCCAAGACTAGCATTTCCATCGCCTCCCATCAATTGTCTTGCTGTTTTCTTAATAGTTAATTGATGGACTGTTAATTGTTGCGTGTTTTAAGGGGTTGGCTTAGGTGGGTTGGTGGGTGGGGAGGGTTGGGTATGTTTTTAATGTCTTTTAATGTATTTCATGTATTTCATGTTGTTCGCTGCCTAGATCCATGGGGAGAGGCGGGATAGAAATAATAATAATAATAAAAATAATAATAATAATAAAATAATAAAAATAATAATAATAATTATTATTATTATTATTATTATTATTATTATTATTATTATTATGTGAGTAAATGGCCCAAATCAAGACTGAACTCTCCCTGGAAGCCAAAATGAATAAACTGAGGCTATCAGACTTTGGACATAGCATAAGAAGACAGGGCTCCTACCAGTAATGCTTGGAATGGTAGAAAACGCCGTAGGAATACTCCATTACCAAAGGATAGACTCAAGCCGGGCTGCTGACAACGGAGCGACTCCGAGATCTCTCATTCCTAAGGCTGCCACAAGTTGAAGTCGACTTGACAGCAAATAACAACAACCGCCTTGAAAACTGATAAAAGGAAAAGATTAATCTGAAGTTCTAACAATTGTGTCATGCCGGACATGTCCGTCAAGATTATATTAATCTGCGCGTCACATATCGTATTAGGAGGAATCGTGTATCGTTCCCTTTTCCTCCCCGTAAGAATGATCGTGGAGTTTGAGCTGCCATCCGGACTTGAATGGTGGAATTATATCCTTCGACGGGCAGGGTGCACTTTATCTCAATATCTCAAGGGTGGAATGAGAGGTGATGCATCGCAGACAAGCTCAGGATATCAGAGGAGCCCATAGAAATGACCAAAGGCCTGGTTTTGGCCAATCGATAATGTAATGTGAAAAGCACTAAACAGCATTAGAAACGCAACAACAGCGACATATACAAAGATAAAGTGGATTGCTTTGTATACTTTAATATACATTTGGCTTTTACCTGCAACAGAACGTTTACACCTTTCTATTTTCACAGTAAAATTTAGACCTTGAATCAGACTATGGGAAAATTTCTTTCTGAACTGCAGGTCTCAGCATTCCCTGGAAAGTGTCTGAATAACTGGAGGTTTGAGGAACTGCAGCCCAAAACCTGTCTCTCTCCAGATTCAACAAATGCAACAAAATTCATGTTACAACCCCTCCAGCCTCATATTCTCCTCTGTTTGTTTTCTCCGCTTTTGAACAGGATTTTTTAAAAAATATCTTGGTTAGAACTACATCACTTTTCCTAGAGTCATCCTAGCCAATCAGGGGCCATTTCCGCACGAGACTGTTATAGCGCTATGGTTCCACTTTCAACATCCTATGGAAATCCTGGGGTTTGCAGTTTTGGGAGGGGCTGGCTGGCTCCTACCTAAACTGCAAACCCCAGGATTCCATAGGATTTGAAAGTGGAATCATAGCGCTATAACAATCTCGTGCGGAAATGGCCAGGGACCAAGTATTAAGAATGTTAAAAAAAAAAGGTTCAGCTGTGCTTGGATGTCAACAAGGGGGAAAGGAGCTGACTGAGAGTATATCTGTGTCACACAGTTTGATGCTCAATCCTGCAGAATGCTGGGATTTGTAGTTTGGTGAGGGACTTAGAAGTCCCTGGCAGGGAGCTCTAGTGCTGTGTCATTCAGGGGAATAGACTACTGCAGTGGTTCTCCACCTTTGGTCCATCCATGTTGGACTTCAGCACCAAGAACCTCCAGCCAACATGATCAATAGTCAGGGGTCCAACATTTATAAGTCCAAAAACATCCAAGGAGCCTAGAGTTGAGAACTACTGCACTAGAAATCTCTCACAGACAAGGCAAAGACCCTCACCAAGCTACAAATGGAGCCATAATAGTTATAGTACTATTCAGTTGCTGTAACTTTGTGGTATAGTTATGGTTCTGGAATCATGACAAAGGTTGCAATCTAGCATCCCCCCCAGCACAGGGCAAATATCCTCTTGCAAAAGTGTGTTGGGCCAATACTATGCAACCCCCATCCCAAATACCAACCCTGTAGCAACACCTGCCAATGGGTGGGTGATGTTGCATCATGCTCAACTGCAATGTGTGATGTGCAACCGCAATGTGCAATGCGCCACTGTCAGTAGAACATATCTGTTGCATCGTGGCACATAATTCACTCTGCATAGCTTGCAGGACTTAACACGTGTGTATGTCATTGACAGAATGCCTGCTCAAATATCTCAGATCATTCTTACTAACCACTTGGGGAACTGATGAGGTCATCAGGAGCAAACGAACTTTGCAGAACTTTGAAAAATTATGCTCCCTCTCAGTGGTGGGGTAGGGGAGTCAAATCTTAAGGAAGGCAGAGGCAGGACTCCCAACTCATGCCAACAGCCTGGCAGTGTGTTCAAAGACGTATTTTCCCAGTGCCAATGCTGACAATTGTGTTGCTAAAAACAATTTGCTCGTGGGGTCCTTGGCCCGGTAAATACAAAAGCAAAGGAAGAAAAGGGGGGAAATATTTTCCATGTACATTTAATAAGTTGGAGATGTTCGAGGACAAAAAAAGCCTTGCGCTTGGGATTGTTCCAAAAGTCTGAACATAGTGAAGACTTTTTACATTTTTTTCTCTCTCTCTTTCTTTTAAAAATAACATTCTTGGCATCTCTCAAAAGTTGGCAGGAACAAAATGGTGTAAATACTTTGCTCCCACCTGCTCCTTCCTTGTTTTGAGCTTTCCTTTGGTTCTCAGGAAAAGAGGAAGACAACGGCACAACATTTTTGTCACAATACAGCTGTTCAAAGGGTTTGTTGCCACGGATTATTTATGTGAGCAGTGTTTGAGATTTTTGTGGGAGTGTTTCCATGAATCTTGAGCTCCGTCCTTTTACCGCTGGAAAGTAATTGGCCCCCCGAGAGACAAAGGGGGTGTGTGTGTTGCTGACAAAGAAATGGAGAGTCTGCAGAAGAATCTTGCAAGGTTTCTTGCTGGTGCATGCTCTATAGTTCAGCTGTGTTCAATGCTATGGGATAAGACTGGGTTCAAAGGGGGCTCCGCCTCGAGCAGCGATTGGCTGACCTGCTCTTATGTCACAGAAAGAGAAGAAGGGGTCTAAAGGCCGTTGGCTCAGGGGCTCAGATCCTAGAGAAAATCAGAAGGAGCTGGGAAACAAATAGTCCCACTGCCAGAATATCAACCTCTCCTATTGTTAAAGAATTTCAAGAAAGGGTACAGTGGAGACTATGGGGACCCTCCGCCAGGCTTTCGATTATTCCATGCACAAAGGCTGGGCCACTGTCAGATACGATGTGGAGGGGCAACCCATATCTTGGTATGATGTCCCGAAGCAGGGCTCGCACCACTTCCTGGTGGCGCAGTGGTTAAATGCTAGTACTGCAACCACAAGGTTGTGAGTTCGATCCTGCCAGGCTCCAAGGTTGACTCAGCCTTCCATCCTTCTGCAGGTCGGTAAAATGAGTACCCAGCTTGTTGGGGGCAATTAGCTAAAACACATTGTAAACCACTTAGATAACAGTTAGTTGATAAGCGGTATAGAAATAAATGCTATTGCTATTGCTTTACTTTCTCGGTTCTAGTGGGATATGCTTTGACCCACCCCGTGTGAGTGCATACCATCACCAACATATACCTATACCGTCCCGACCGTGGCATCTCCGTGAAATCTACCACTACGGATTCAAAAGGAGTAGATCCTTGATGTTGTATTCTTCCCTCCAACCTCGGTCCCCGACACGGGTTATTCCGTGCACAAGTCTGACATCGTGATGGGGCTCACGCAGTATACTGGCTCATTCCGTCAATGAACACATCCGTCTCTAATAGCTATATGAGCCTGCCAGAGTTTTTAAGATCCTCACAGGAGGGCTTTCTCTAAGGCAATTTCTGCACTAGACTGTTATAGTGCTATTATTCCACTTTCAACCTCCTATGGAATCCTGGGGTTTGCAGTTTAGGGAGGGGCCTTTGCAAACCCCAGGATTCCATAGGATGTTGAAGGAGGAATAATAGGACTATAACAGGCTAGTGTGGAAATGGCTACAAGCAGCACATGAGCAGTTGGTCCCAAGTTGGTCTCCATAAGCCCTTCAGGCTTCCTACCATACAGTGCATGGCTTCCACTTTTCAACCAATTTCATTTCCTGACAGTGTTCCAGTCCCCAACCTGTCAGATACGAGGAGGAAGCCTGTATCTGTTTGTAGATTTTGTCTGCATATCATTCTTTCAAAGTGTTGTTAGATCTTCTATCCATTGAATGGTAAAAGACTGATACTTCCAAATTGGAAAGGTATTTTCCCTCCACCTGCAATCCAACAGATAGAAGATCGCAAATACGAGAGTGATCTGGAATTCCCTGCCAGTAGGTTCTTGTGCCTCCGCAAACTACGAATCCCAGGTTTCCATACAAGGGAGCCGCGGGCAGTTCAAGTGGTCTCAAAGGGCTGTTAAGAGCTGAGAAGCTATGGAAGTAAACAAGACCAAAGGAATCACCAGCTCTGTATCCAAATGCCTCTCGTCTGCCTGCTTGTTTGTGTGTTTGAAGCCACGTTATTTGCCCTCCTCCCTCCTATTTCTCCCAGAGTGCTTTCCCGTGCAAATTAAAACAAAGCAACAAAGAAGAGATATACAGCAAAGCAATTAAAACCAACCAACAAATAACGCAATTAAATATCAATTAAAACAGAGTGGAAAAGGCCTGGTTGTCAACACTTAAGTTGTTTGGGGGTGGGGAAGGGGAGACGGAAAGCGAGTTCATCGGCGGTGGTGTATAAATAAACCATGAACATAATACGGTAGATAAAGAAAGGCTAAAAATAATATAAAAATAAATAATACGATGAGCAGTTTGTTGCCAAGTCTTTCTTTTCCCCCCTCCTTCTGCACAGCAGTGAGCTTGGATTCATCCAAAGCCAGCCCTGAGATCTGGAGTTTGCAAAAATTAACCCCCCCTTTGGACTACATCTTCCAAAATCCCCCTCCCCTCCACTGCCTGGGGGAGGATAGGGGAACTATGGGGTTTCAGCTCTCCCAAACTCTACTGAAAAGCTAAGCACCAGCAACCTTATCAGTGCACCTGTAACTTTTCAATGAAGAAGAAGGTAGGTCTCTGCCCCAAGGTGTTTGCAATCTAGATATTGACAGAACGGGAGGACGACAGAGGAAAGGGGGGAAGAGGGG
The DNA here is from genome assembly GCA_948474755.1 of Ctenosaura bakeri. Taxonomy (NCBI): domain Eukaryota; kingdom Metazoa; phylum Chordata; class Lepidosauria; order Squamata; family Iguanidae; genus Ctenosaura; species Ctenosaura bakeri. The sequence continues at coordinate 39,266 of CAOLHI010006127.1, forward strand.
TGCAATCTGTTTAATTTATGCATGTATATGTTTTAAAGTCAACTATATAGTGCCCTTCCACCACCTTTGGTTCACAAAATTGCGAAGATTGGAGAGGAACAATGCAGTGTATGGAGGGAGCCTATTTATAGCTGAGGGTCTTTCTTTACTCTCACTGCATCAGGGCAAAATTATATCCACCCCTTATGGAAATAGATCCTTCCAGTGAGAAAATAAACCATATATACTTGGGGACACAATTGAAGCAGGATGAAAGGTGCCTCCTGATTCACAGTGGCCAAATTCTTAGACGTAGGTACTACGGATGGAAATAGTATTTGGAAATATTTGAGAAATGGTTGGAAAACATCTTTTTCAATTGTTGAGAAACCCTGGTAAGAAGAATTCTGGGCTGAGAAGAACCTTTGTGGTTGCTTTGCACAGAAAACAGCATTGCCTGCAAGATAGATAGATTTTTTTTAATGCAGAAATATTATTTCCTGCACAGAAAATGTTGTTTCCTCTGCAGATAATGCTGTAACTGGTGATTTATTCTATATGTTATTTATTTGCATAGGCAACCTGGGTCAAACCATAATTTATACCATTTTGGTATAGAATCAGCTGGCATGCTCTTAGACAGTTACAATGTCATAAGCTTGACTTACAACCTCACAACACTTCATATTCACATAAACTATCATGGCACCATTGCCATGACCCTAGATGTCCCTAATACCCATCTGACAATCCAGGTGGCTGTACCAGGCAAAGGAGTTCTGCAGTCCAGGTAAGCAGGGCGCTGAAAGATGACAAGTCCAGTTGTCCTGTGCCGGCAGCCAGCCAAGATTTGCAGCTCTCCAATTAGCATCCTTTATCAGCAGCCGCAAGAAAAGTTTATCACAGTTTGCTAGCCAGGTACCAGTCGTTACTTTTGCAGTCTGAGTCCATAGTAAATCCAGAGTGGGAGTCCAGTAGCAAAGTCCATATAGAAGGCAAGGGTCAAGGTTTCTAGGAGCACAAGCAAGACATCTGAAGATAAAGTGTGCTGCTTTCACTGACAAGATCAGTTGTCTGCAAGGGCTTCTTCCCATCTGTTTTCCTGCTTATAGAGGCTGACAGCCTCTCCCAGCTGGCTGCCTAATTGATACACCTTTACTATATAAATGCTCTGAGTCCCATGGATTCTCCTTTTTCATCTATGCTGGGCTGCAGTAAGTATTGTCCTGTTCATGTCTCTCTGTTGTGGCTGTCGGGAAAGGTCCCATCTAGGTCCTGGGATGGGAGCATGACGTCAGCCCCCCTCTACCAGTGAACCACAGTGCAATGAGCAAAGCAGGTCCTGTTGCAATCCCACCACAGCTCCCTGGCGGAAGGGGGCTGGACACACTATCCTTCAGAACCCAGTTCACCAGCACCACAGAACTCCTCCACTTGGTAAGGCTGCCCGGAGTTTAAGGTGGGTTTTAGGGGCTTGGATCAGGAGATGGAGGAGAGCTACAACATTACAGATTGTCTGTTCTGCACAGGATCTCAGCGAAACCAGATTGAAATTTTGGAGAAACCCATTGTAATGGCCATACAATTATATATGTTGACATTGGAGCTGAACAAGATGTGTCAGCGTATAGATTCTGGCCATTTCCACACTAGACTGTTATAGTGCTATTATTCCACTTTCAACATCCTATGGAATCCTGGGTTTGCAGTTTAGGGAAGAGCCTCAAAGGCCTCTCCCTAAACTGCAAACCCCAGGATTCCATAGGATGTTGCAAGTGGAATAATAGCACTATAACAGTCTAGTGTTGCAGAAGCATAAGGGGAATAATAGAGAAAAAGACAAGAAAAGAAGACAAAAAGTTGCATTGAAGGCCAGTCCTTTGCATGAAGAATTCATCTGCATACGTCTTGATGCAGGGCCTTTTTGTATCATTGCTAAAATCTGAAAATAAAAACTTTAAAAAGAAAAGCTTCTTCATTGAATTATCCCTTGCATCCTGCTTGGAATTCACCTTTCATCCTAAAAAGGAGGTGGAGGAATGGGTGAGGAGGAGGGGAGAACCCACCTTGCATTTGCAAGAATATTAAAACCTCATCATTTGATATTCCGTTATTGTTTTCTCATTATACATGTGTTTATTTTTAAGTCGCTTGTGCGGAATGAGGAGTTTGCTTTAAATATTAAGCACGGTTTGTTTTTTTCTTACGCGGAATGAAAAATGCAAAGTATTTTTTTTTAACTGGAGCTCCGTGCAGGCATGCATTGAGAGGGAGGAAGCTCTTCCCCCTCCCTGCCAGGTTTTTAAATTGCAAAGGTAAGTGGCAAATCCAATCAAATAAATAAAGAATAAACACAGGCAGCAGAAGAGCTAATATCAAATATAGCGCTAACAGCAACTCAGCAAAACATCCTGCAAGCCTCAAACTCTTTGGAAGACCTTTTCTGATGTCTTTGGAAATGTTCTAGTGATCTGCCAAGCCTCCGGAGACAAAGGAAATCCATTTCTCATCCCAAAGATGTGGGTGGTTTTGACACTGGAGGTTTCTGCTGCAGAGTTTTCATCACTCATGGTAACAGTTTTCTAACTGATAATTAATTTATTTAAGAGGGATATTCTTCCATGAGACATGAGGGTGGGCAGTCTTTTTTTTTCTTTAACACAGAGACAGGAAACTTTAGCTGGTCCTTGAGACGCTCTTTTCCTCCTGACGCAACTGGCAAGCCATGTTGATGGCCAGCGGCGCCAAAAAGAAGAAAGAGGAGAAGAAGACAGATTGAGCGCCATTGGGCAACATACAATGAACAATGTGCAATGTGCATAATGCCCAACTGCAATGTGCAATATTGCTAGATGTGCAACTCCACATCCACTACTCTCACATAATAATAATAATAATAATAATAATAATAATAATAATAATATATTCGTATCCCACCTCTCCACATGGATCGAGGCGGCGAACAACATAAGATACATTATACATTAAAAGACATTAAAAGACATTAAAAACATACCCAATCCTCCCCACCCACCAACCCACCTAAACCAACCCTTTAAAATACACAGCAATTAATAATCCATCAATTACTGTTAGCAAAGCAGCAAGGCAATAGATGGGAGGCGTGGAAATGCTAGTCTGGGAAGGCCGTCAGAAG
>CAOLHI010006128.1:0-41173 GCA_948474755.1 Ctenosaura bakeri
AAAAGGCAGGCACAGCTCCATTGTGCCCAGGCCCAGAAGTAGACGAAGGACCTTTCCCTCCATTCCAACTCCCACTGCTCCAGCCATGGAGGGAGACAAGAAGAGGCAGTATCTGCTGGACTTAATCTCCTCCCACGCTGCCATCCCCTTTTCCTTTTCTATCATGTCTTAATTACATTGCAAGCCTGAAGGCAGGGACCTGTTCTGTTGTTCTTTTATTTGTAAAGTGCATGTACAGTGATGGTGCTAGATAAATAAATGATGACAATAATAATTAGAGAAAACTGCTGCATCCATAGGAGTAATTACAGACTTGAAGGCTCCAGAGCAAAGCTGCATCCCCAAAGCAAAGATGACAACACCGAAGAAACTCAGTAGAACACATTTGACACTCAATGTTTCATAGGACCACATCTTGTTGAATATTCAGTTTGTCTGTTTGACTCTCAATGATTGTTTGGTTTCTTCGGGTTTTAATGGTATAAACTAAATATAGCTCTTGTTAACAGCTGCTTTTCTCAATACTTCCCAGTCAGAGACTTGTGTCACATAATCCTGAAAATCTTACAGACAATAAAGCTAAAACAAGTAAGTTTAGTGAGCATATGAATCTGCTTGATATCCCATCAGATCTTTTGTCCAAGTAACCATCACTTGATATGCCAACTTGCTGTAACTTCTGAGGTTTCAAAGTCAGGAGTTTTTCAGAGCCTGCTAACCAAATAGAAATGTCAGGACAGGAACTGCAACCATCTGCATGGAAAATGCACACTGTTCTTTGGACTTTCATATCAAATGTAAATGTTATTTGTGCTCAATGAAAAATATAAGGTTGCGAGGGAGCTGCATAAAGGCTATCTTACGAAACTCACGTTTTATACACAACCTATGATAACTAAAAGAAAAGAATGAATAACTTTGATACGTTACTGAGGACTGAATTACATACAGACATATAGGTATGTTTCTTTATTATATTTTTATGCCACTATTCTCTCTAATTGGGACCCGAGGTGGTATATTGTAGACTCAGCCATTTTATCTCTAGGTGAAAGAAGACACTACAGCAAACACATGCTCGTAATCTTTTATTTGGTAAGATAAAGGGAATGTAGGGTGAGGCACTTGCATAGGTAACTGTTGGGTGAGGCACTCACTTCTGCCTGTGCCTTTCTGGTCCCCGCTGCAATACCTCCACTGGTTATTTATCCACTAATCTGACTATTTTCAGAGCTTGGCTATGGAGGATAAAGTTGATGCAAAAAAAGACAGTGGGCAGAAAGTTTAGTCCTCCATCAGTCACTGTGCTCAGGAAAGACGTCTGTCAGAGATCTCTGCGAGCTATTCTAACACAAATCTTGAAGAAAGTTTGAAAGCAAAACAGGAATGCCACAATCTTATTGGTTTGTCCCAGCTAGGCCAGAACCACTGAATCAACCTGCATGTAAGGCAGCTAATTCAATGGGTCTACTCTAATAGCTATTACCAACAGGATTCACCACCAACAGGATTCAAACTGTACTGTTTATTTCAGGGGGAAAAAACAACATTTTTGGGCACCATCTTGAGATATGTTCTCTGCTTTAGTTCGTCAGTTGATCCTAAATAGTTTCTTGAGATTTATTTAAGTGGACCTTAATAGCTTTTCTTTTTTCATTTTAATTAATGTTTTATCTGTTACTTTTTTTTATCTGATTTTTGGGAAATGTCATGCATCTTTCTATTTATTAGGGTTTCTTTTACCAAGCCACTTGGGAGGGGTTCTGCCTTGAGGTGTAAGTCTTTCAATAAATAAAATAAATTATGGAACACTATGGGTGAAGCTTTCTCAAATACTGAACTTTCTTGCCCCTTCTCAATAGTACAGAACCACCCTGGTAGATATTGGACTTAAAGAGTTCCTAATATAATTTGAACATAATTTCTCAGTCTCTTCAGCAAAAATAATTTGAGTGTATGGCAGACTGTATTTTTGGTTTTATACACTGATGAAACTATTCTGTCAAATATTTAAGGCTGCATAAATATATGTTTTTTAAAACTAATGTGCATACAGAAAGCCTCCACAGACCTGCCCAATAGCTGCAAAGCATCAAGAACAATGGGCAAATCCTGGGCTATCAAAACTAAAACAATTCAACAACAAATCAACATGAAACTCAGTTTTTATGCTGTAGACCAGATATGGGGAGCCTTCAGCTCACGGGCTTGACATGAGCTACAGGGTTACCCTATCTAGTCTGCCATCTTCTTCTGCATGCCCCGATTCTTCTCTTCCCAGATAAGGAAAAATGTCTCCACTTCAAACAGCAGCCAATCAGAAATAAGAGCTTTTTCTTGTTAATCTAGCAAAAGTCCTATTTTTCAAGAGCATTGAAAACGACCCCCCAGCACATACGCATGGATCAGCAGCAGTACTGCCTCTCTGTTTCTACAAATGGTCTCTGCTAAACATGTAACAGAAAAAATATCCTTGTTACATTCAGAGAAAAAAGTGCTGTCATTCAACCTTTGTCACCATTTTTATGTATCAGTAACAGATTAGAAAGAGGAGCTGTGTGTAGGCAGGAAACAATAAGAATGTGTGATATTCCTGAATTCCTCAAAAGTATCTGGGTGGGAATGTGGTATGACAGAAAAATAAGAAGCATGATACTCAATGAATCAAAAGATGAAAAAATAGGGTCTACTCCTTCTAGCAACTGGAAGGTCCCAATTTCTGCAGAATTGATCAAGTAGTAGTAACACACATTTGAGGGGGCAGCTTGACACCTGCACGCTAGATAAGAGACCAGCAATCTCTGCTTTCAAATTGGAAAAGTCTGAGGTTCAGAGAGAAATAAATGTGGTTGTGCTGGTCCACAGGGAAAAAAAAAAATCCAAAACCACAATCCATACTGGTCATTATCAAACAGAAATGACTGAAAATCTCATGTGAGCCTTCCCAATTTTCAAAATTCTGATGCAAGCTGAATGGAGAGGGGGAGAGGTGCCTGCTGTGCAGTAGTCATCGTCTTCACACAGAATGCAGGAGGCTCTTTTGTGAGCTTCACAGAGTTTGACTTACACTAGGAGTGGGAAAACTCTGGCCCTCCAAAATATTGTTGGGATCACAACTCCCACAGTCTCTAACTGCTGGTCACAGTGGCTGAGCTTGATGAAATTTGGAATTCAATATCTGGAGGATGAGATTCCATATTGCTGAGTTACGCCAACTCTGAGATTCTGAGACAAAAGAGCACAACGACTGATTTCCCATTTTTGAAAATATAAATTTCAGGAGTTACCTAGACGTCTCTGGCCTTCCGTGAATCACTGTGCAGTATTCCTCCACCTGTCACCCTTCACTCAGAGATTTGAAAGGGCACAGATTGCTCCTTTTGGTACCCATGTAATGCTTCAATACTAGCTATATTGATTGCTACAGAATCACAACTGGGCCTCTAAATATATCTGAAGGAGCAGCACTGGATCCCATGAACTCAGAAGGGAACAGCACCCTGTTCTGCTGTTGAGCTAATATACAGCATAATTTTCTTTGTTGCATCTTCGATTCCACTCTTTGGTGTTTGGTGAAAGCAAAAAGTGATGCCAAATTCTGCCATAATCTGGAAGCTTGAAATCTCTTTTAACCTTTTCTTGCAGCAGCAACTTACTCATACCAACTATGGCTATGCAGCATCTGCTATTCAGAGAAGATTATTACTACTCTACAACCCTTCAGCCACAGCAATCCTACTTGTGGATTGGGAGAAAGTGGTCCCTGGACTTAAATACGAAAGGTAAAAGGAGTAGCATTTTCCTTTCCTTTCTTTTCCCACTGTGCCCGTCCTCATCTCCTATTAAAAAGTGTCTTCATCTGGCTGATTCCACCGGAGGGAGATGGACTGCTTTGACCCCACAGTTGCCATAATCCAAAGCGTAAGGGAAATGTTTGGTTCCTGCAAATCCATAGTCCAGATTCCTGGTATGTCCCTTTGATGTTGGACTTCTAACAGGAAAAGCATCACCTTTCCATGAAGGAAGCATGCAATGGTGGATCAGTTGCTCAGACAGTGCCCTCTCACTTCTAAAGGGGGAGACCAAAAACTACAAGATTCAACTGGTACGGGTCAGCATTGCAAACTAGAGGGTGGATTACTTATTATTAAAAAGAGAACACACAGATATAAGATATCCAAGTCTGATCTCCAACATCAGACAAAGTATTTTTCTTTTATAAACAGTGCAATTTTCCATCAGTGGAATATAAGGACAACTGCCTAGCTCAGTTCTGAACACTACAAGGTGGCATTCTCTTTGGTTTTGCAATAGATGCAAACCTAAATTAGAATGCTTGAGAAAAGAACTGGTCATACGTTGATAGTCCACACAATCTGAAATGGAAAGATCGATAAGAATATAGGCAAAGTTCAATTGTGTACTACAGAGAACAATTCATGCACAACAGCTCAAAAAGATGCCTTCTGATGCCGTAAACATTGCTCCAGGTCTCCTTGGAATATATTTTATTTTTATGTAAAAAAGTATAATTCTGTTTCATTTCCAATTGGGCATATTATTAAAAGTGCAGAACAACTAAAATGAATAGTCTTTCCCTACTAGTAGTCACCTCTGTTTTTTGTTTAAATGGTAACAACAATTAAACCACAGCTGGGATTCAGTCTTACTTGACACCTGGAGAACAAAACATAGTATCAACAGACTGAATATGCAGTTTCACTAAAATCAAGGACTCCTGTTAACCACCCACCTCATAGACATTGAAGGATAACTTTAAACATATTTTCTCTTCAACAATGGCAGGAGATTCATGTTTAAAGAGAAATATCTGCAAGATGTTCATTCACAGTCAGGTGCTGCAAGCCCTTGTGTTATTTCTTAAAGATCATGCCCTTCCCATGTTCTTCAACATTGCAGGGTGTCAAAGAGAACAATGCCAATCAAAGATTCCTCAAGATCAAAAGTCCTACAGGTCAGTCATAGTGGCTTGGACACCAGAACCAAAAGCCTGTCTGTACATTCCTGCATTCTTCACATTGTGCTCACGGACAAAGTCACTGTAGGGTCTACCCACTGAGGGGACCGAGGGTGGGGACCACGCGTTCCATGCACTTCCACCACGTTGACAGCAGCCAGCAGCATCATGGGGCCTGGATTGGTTTGGGAAGGGGATTGGGTACAGTTAGTTTTCTAGTTATGAATGAGGAGAAAGAATGGAAACAGGAAGAGGCAGCTGAGGAAAGGGGAAAACTAATGAGAGTATATTTGTTGAATAGCAAGCATATTTAATGAAACAGAGTGTCAAGTTAAATCCTTTGTTGCTGCAATCAGGTTTTGCTGGTTTCAGAATAAGCTATGCAATATTTAATTTGAATCCTATGCTTTTTCAGACGTTATTCTGTAGTTAGCAAAGGATATAGTGAATGAATTTACAACCTGGCCTATGATTTACCATGTTCCACCTTCATAGCATTCACTAGTTGTAATGGCTATAGTATATAAACAAGACTAACAGGCTAAGGATATAGCATGTTCTTTCAGCAAAGAAATTCATAGATAAATCAGCTTTTAAGGATTTAAATGACCCTGTTACATGCTGCAGAAAGGAAAGTATGAGTAAGACAACATGGAGTGATCAGAAAACAGAGCTTTATACCATGGTAAAAAAGGACAATGGAGTAGCTCGTCACAGGAACTATGAATGCATTCAGTGAAGGAAGTTAAAATCCTACCTGCAAACATGGTATGGATGCTGCTTACTCAGTATGTTTTACTAATATCTTTGTGCTCAAATTCCATTTTAAGAGCTACCAAGATCAGTCTTACTAAATTCATGTGTAGCTTTGACTCCAGAGTCTTGTCAATTATCAAGACAGTGTTTCTAAACAAGTGCAATTTCCTTGTCTCATTATGGAAGCTTATTTTACTTTCAATCTGCAACTCTCTCATGTTTTTCTTTTCCCCTCCCATCTCTTGTTACCACAGAAAATCTATTTATGAAAAAGACGGCACAGCTCCATAACGCCTTTTTAACTGTGAAAAATGGGAACCCTCTACCTGGAAGCACCCTATTTATATTTTGGCTAGAGGGCTTTTTCCCCATGCTAATCAGCAGGAATGTGAATAGTCTTGTCAGAAACAAGGTCACTCAGCTTTAACACATGAAGCATTAAAGGACTTGCTTAGGCTAGCAGCTCTTCTTCAGGTTCGGCCTCTCTGCTGCTCAACCAGGCTGGAAATATCTTGAAGACTTTAAATGTCTAGAACAAGGATTTTTAAGAAGCATGTAATTTTAAACACACAAGAGAAGAAGCATATGACCAAGATGTACCATGTGACCAAAAAAGTATGCTTTTTAATCAAATTTTTAAAATATGTTTCTTTTGTCTGAAATTCCAAGTGATTGAATTGCATATGTATGTGTGCGTGTGTATATATACACATACATATGTGTGTGTGAGTATATACCTACATGCGCGCACACATTCTGCTAATGTATTCATCTTTCTGAACTTCTGTGTCTACTTACAGCCTTTAATTATAAATGCTTGCCTTTTGACCAGGGAACGGACTGAACCGGGGTTTAGTGAAAAGAACAGGTTGATTATCCACAACTATGTTTTTTCAAGTGGTCATCACACAATGTAGTGGTTTGAGCATTGGACTACAACCTTGGACAGCAGGGTTTGATTTCCCTCTTGGCCATGGAAACACACCAGGTGACCTCGGGCACATCACATACTCTCAGCCCCAGAAAACCCTGTGACAGGTTTGCCTTAGGGTCACAATAAGTCAGAAACAACTTAAAGGCAGACATCAGCAACAACATCACATATATGGATTGTTCTGGCCCTGTGCAAGGCTGGTTAGAGACTACCAGTGCTGAGTGAAGCCCAACCACATCTAAGTGCACAAGGCTACGTAAGGTTCCTGCCTCCTCTCATTACTGACTATATCCCAGTGTCTGAAACTAGGAGAAAAACTATTAGCAGCAACAATGCCAGAGGAAAGACATAAAGTAACCTAACAGCACTTTTCTTACTGGGAGAAAGAAATTTTAGTATAAGCTTTCACGGACACAGTCCTTGTCCTTGGTTAAAGTCAAAAAGGTGATACTGGATTCCTTTATGGGTTTTATACAAAACAGACTACGCCTTTGAATGTCAGAAGCAAAGAGTGTGACATGATTGATTTAGTGGATGGCAAATGAAGGGATCAAAATTACAGATAAACAATGTATTGTTCTTCTCTGTGACTCACACACAGCAATCTAACCTACTAAACGTGGAAGCAGTTGTCCCTGATAACAGTGATGACAAAACAGCTCTATTAAATTCAGCAACACTCCTTATCCTTATATCCAAAGCAGTAAGGTACATACAAAAGTTGATGGCTGTCCCCATAGAACCAGGCACAGCAAATCTCCTGCAACAGAATATAGTTTGAAAAGGTCACAAAAACAGTCACAGCTCTCACTGAGTGACTGCAAACAGTTGTTGGTGACAGCTTGCCACGTAACTTGTAGAATTGTCGTATTTCTTAATATGAGCCTTAAGAAGATTTTTAAAAAAAATCTTTTCAGATACGTATAAAAAAAGTCTTGTTCTAACCATAAAAATTTCTTTGGTACTACACAAAAGCAGCAGGAATAAAAACCTTCAAAACCTACAACTCAAACTTGATCACCCATTTTTCCAAACATGGTAATTTCCTCTTGGGAATTTCAAGGGTGAAGTAGATAACCAAGAAATCTCTCATAGAACTTAATAGAGTAGCCCATTAAAAATAGTAAGCATCCACAAATCCAGAGTAATGGAAGTTTACACAAGGAAGGCCAAAGTCTCAGTGAGAAGAGGGTAACAGACAGGGCAGACGATATTCATCCACAGATCAGTAAGTAGTCAAAGATGACCCTTGGAGAAATCACCTTGTTCCCTTTAACGAGGCCCAGACTGCTACTTGTCATTTGGTTGATGATGATGCTGGCAACGATTGAGACAACTGGTGAAATGCAGACTGGTTGTTAACAGTTGATAAAGACTAGAATTGTCTTTTTGACATTATGGAGGATGACGTGGTATCTAGTTTCCCAGCAGTGACATACAAATCAAATTTCCATGTGTACTGGTGCTGAAAATGACATTTTTACTGAAAGTCACACTCTTTACTGTGAACGTGGTTTTTGATCCCAGCCCAGATGAGTGTGACTTGTCAGTATGATGCTGCCAATCGACGCTTTAAGCTTCACCATCAGCATGGTTTCAGACTGTGAAGATCTTCTTTACTGCAGGCGTGTGTGCTCTTGCTGGGAAAATGAGGACTTACCAACAGTCACCATTGGAAAGTTTATTTGGGACAAGGGCAACCTCTTCCTAAAGAATTTTAGATAGGCCTCCATGCACATCTGGCAATTTGCTATCCTCACCACAAGTGGTACTATGCAGCAAAACTCTTGATCTGTTGAATTCAGTTTGCATCTCTCTTTGTGCTGTGGGGCAGAAAGGGGTTTGTCTCTATCCTTTCTCTGAAAAATCTCCAAAATAACTGAGTTTGCAGTTGGATACTAAAACAAGAATTAATAACCCTCCTAAATTATCTTGTAAAGATGGTCTTTTTGGCAGGAGGAGTAACTGAAAATAAAATTTGCTATGACTGTCTAGCAACATACAGTAAAAACTGAATGAAAAGTATGGGAATGAGAAGCGTGGTTTGGCTAGCAACCTCTTGAGAACTGTATTCATAACTGGCATTGTAAGGTATTCCTTTCCAGTTCTAGAGACCTTGGCATCCTAAGCAACTGGTCTGCACAGGACTGGATATCCTCCAACAAAGATACAAGATTTGATCACTCATCATAGCATTTGGACATGGCAAGAGTGCTGTAAAGATGATAATGATGGTTCATAGTTCCTGTAAGTCAGTGTCTATACTGGCTGAGAGTGTGTCTGTTTTGCTGGCAGATTAGAAGACAACAGCTCAGACATGACAGCCAGAATGGAGGAAGTTGTTGGCTGGCTTGTTGCTACAGACATCAACATTTGTGAAGGTTGGCGATGGCAATGACAATGAAAAGTTAAGCCAGGTTGGTTGCTGTGGTGCTGGATGGGTTAAGCCTGAAAGTAATCAAGATGGATGTCACAGGCTGAAGCAAAGATGTGGCGCTAAAATAAGTTGTGACCATTTGCACATGTCTTCATCAGTTTCGGGACTGTGCCAGCAGGCTGGTACAGAGATATAGTGAAGAGAAAAGGATTGTCATTTCTTTAAAATTTTTGATCTCTCTTCCTATGGATGTCACTAGTAAGGCTCCATCAGTAGCAAGTAGAGACATCTGTCCAGATCCTTGCAGATTGATACATGAAACCCAAGTATACAGAAGTGGTCTAACGTGTGTTAGAAGTCACATATAAGGGTTTCTGCAACTAAAAGGCAATAGATCAATGAGACCAATAAGATGAGTGGACAGCCCTGAGTATAATTCCAGAGAGATTCCAAAACATGTCTGCTGTCTGAATATCTTGGGGAAGAACAGTTGATTGCTGACCTAGACTAGGAGTGGTAGATGGCTAATTACATTGGGAGTGGTGCTTTAAAACTGAAGGGGTGAACAACGTTTAAGATTAATTCCTAGCAGACTGGATTATCAAAGGTGAGCATGACCAAACTCAGCATGAGGATTCTATAGGTCTGCCTTCCTCAAAAGCAGCCATGAACTGTACATCCTCAGAATGCAGCTCCAGACTCTGTCTTCTCTGAAACTGACACATAGGAGAGCTCTGGGGTTCCAAAAGCCTGTTGAAGCTGAGCTTGCACAGGAAGCAATGTCTCAGTCAAAACTTGTGCCAAGGATACTGAGGGGCCAGACCCAGGGGAAAGTACAACAACTGTGGACACTGAAGGCTTTGGTTCTGCTTCATGACAGACTTAAGATGCTCTTTCTTACTCTTATCATAAGGCAAGTTGGATTTTTCTTGTGCTCAGCACCCAAAGCTCAGCCTGGGGGCAGAGGAATTTGTGAAAAGGAAAATATTTCCAATGTGGTTAGATCCAAATTTTGTAGTATTGATATCCAGATGGCCAGAAGCGAGACAACAAAAGACTGGGATACTAACCTGAACCTTGGAAGGCAGCAAAAAGATACCAATGTCTGTTGTGACTGAAGCTTTAAGAGACTTCTCTTTATCAGAGGCTTTGGGGTGATAAAGTCAATTCTTTCAGTGCCTGCTTAGTAAAATGCTAGTAGTATAAACACTTTTCAACAACAAGCCCCTCATTTAAATAGAAAGGACAGTGGGAATGTGCATATAATTTCAGGTACTTTGTTTCCACAATCAACAACATTTTAAAGAATAGGTTCGATGTTGTAAGTCCAAAAGAAAGGCTTTGATGTCAGGGGGTCACAAAGTTCCTAATGAAAGAAGGTGTCAGAACGGGTGACAGCGATGGGGAGAAAGCAGATTAGAAGAAACTGCTATTCATCTGTTTATTTGTTTATATCTCACTTTCTCCCCAGCTCAGCAACATCACATTGGTACTGTGGCCAGAAAAGCAGAGGTGTCCCCTATTTGCTGTGGGGAGTGGGGGCAAGGCTTAACCTTGTGCAGACATGTGCACTGAGGTGAGGGCAGGGTTCCCACCCAAGAAACTTTGCTTAGCTGTAGAAGTGTCTGACCAGTTTTACACAGGCAAAGAACGGCCCATATGTGTGAGTCAGAGGATACAGAGACTACAAAACACTTTTCCCCTAGACTTTTTAGCATTTTAAAATCTTATTGTTCAGAAATAAACAATAGGGAAAATAAGTAACTGGTGGCTTGGTTTGGAATTAACATTCCATCTGATCCAACATAATGTTGCTGTACGCCTTCAAATTGTTTGTAACTTTTGGCAACCCTTAGGCAAATCTATTATAGAGTTTTCTTGGCAAGATTTGTTCAAAGGGGGGTTTGTCACTGTGTTCCTCTGAAGCTGAGAGAATGCCACCCAGTGAGTTTCCATGCTCAAGTGGGGATTTGAACTCTGATCTCCAGAGTTATAGTCCAACACTCAAATCACTACATCATGCTGGCTCTCAAAAGGTAGGTTTATTTATTTATAGCATTTAGACCCCCACCTTTCAGCAAAAGGCTCCCAAAGCAGTTTATAAATCATCAATCTGACAATTCCTTGCCCTCAGACCTTCATCAGTGTTCTATGTAAGAACCATTTCCTGGAATTTGAGATTGTTTTTTATGGGGTGCAGGCTGCTATTGCTGAAGAGAGTAAAAACTTTGAGTATGGTGGGATGTGATTAGTTCTTAGGATGCCTTCATTTATCTATGGCATTGTCCTCCATATATCAATGGCATTAGCCATATATTCACTTAAGCAATAGCACTGAATGAGTTTCTAATGTTTTTACCTACAGTTTTGAACATTCTCTATACTAGCTTTCCCCAACCTGGTGACCCCCAGTTGTTAGTTCCAATTCTTAGTCACCCCCAGTAAATGGGAACTGATACTGACAAATGTTATATTAATACAATGGATTTACTCTACTTTGACTAAAGTACTGGATGTTGGGTGCAGGTGTTTTGGAATTCATCATCAAAAACCCTCTAACCTTGTTAACTGAGCTGATGACAGCTTTAGTCAAAATCTGGATGGCTACCAGCCATAAGCATTTGTTGTTTTTTTAGAGAGGAGGAGGGGCTGAAAGTGTGTGTGCTGAATGTTTAGCCAGAACTAGTCAACTGAACTGAAAACAATACAGCAGTGTTCAAACTTGCCATGAGCTTGCACATCTGGTTACAGTGGAACAACTCCTTAATGAAAACTGAGGAAATGCCTGACCCAATTTTATCATCTCAGAGTGGTGAAAAGAAGTTTTGGGGAATGCTGCTTATCAAGTTTCCCATTTTAAGAAGAACATGAGAGTTCTGCCTATTCTACTAAAGCTACACTCAGAAAAAATGCACCATAGTGTATTGGCAGGCAGCATCTTAACTGGAATATGCATATTAAAACTACTAAGTTCCAGAAAGCATGCAAAATATCAAAGCGAATGTGTTGCATATTAGAGTAGCCTTCTTTAGAAATAATCTTAATCTTAATCAAGATAAATCTTATTCTATATACATTAAGGCTCCAGCTCTCTGCAAATTAAATTCCAACACTTAACTAAAGCACGTATTTTGTCAAATGTTACTTTACAAAGGCTAGGGGTAAACTACTGTGTAAAAGAAGATTGGTCAACCCACCACTAAAGTCTAGCACTACTGCCCATTTCAATGGGATACGCATGAAAAAGGACTGTCAAACATTCAGAACTATCTGAATGCAAATATTGTCACTGAATCCAGGATAACTCTGATCCTAGACCTGTGATAGCTACAAGGACCTTTGCGGTACCTTAAAGACTAAGAGATTTTATGCGGTATAAGGCTCTGAAAACTGCAGCTCACTTTACTTTATTGGCAGATTACTGTGGGACACATCCACAAGAATCAGATCCTAACAGCAGACCCAGATGACTAGTATGTTCTCGTGCCAACAATGGCAATGTAGGACCTAATAAAGCACTCCTAACATCAATGCTTCAAAAACCTGTTCATTTCCCTATATATTGTTAGTTGCCAGTAATGCCCTACTGAAGGGAAGGGCAACTGCAGGGTGTGTGTGTGGAATTTTTGCCCCTTAAGCAGGCCATGTCACCTGATTCAGCCATGTCCTACTGTGACTTCCACTTTCTTCAGATTAATTTTAGGCCTCTGGGAAGATTTTTGAGAGAGTTTACAGTTAATCTGCCAGAGTGGTAATCTACCTCCTCCCCCTCCTCCTCCCCCCTCCATCATCATCATCATCATCATCATCACCATCACCACCATCACCACCACCACCATCATCATCGTTACATGGATTTTTTTGTTCTAGAGTGTGAAGGCCTATGAGGCTGCAACAAAAGAGGGTGGGAACTATGTGTAGCCTAGCAGCCACAATTTTCCCTGTCCTATGGTACTGAATTCTACACAGAAAAGGCAGGCCAACTATGAAAAAGAAGTGGTGGACACAAATCTGACTACAGAGTTATCAATATTAAAAAAAACAGTAGTGGAATCTTTTAATCTTCCTGGGAAATCCATCTGAGAGCTGCAGATGGTCAATCTTGAACAAAGGGAATTTCAAGACAGGTACCAACGCAAACTTGGTCAACAAGAATTTGTTCAGAGGCTCAGTTCTATGTCCTGTGGCCTAAACAGGGACAAAGGTCTTTTATCACAAGAAATATGTTAACAAGCTTATTAATGCAACTATTTTTGTATTGCACAACTGTCATTGTTAAGGTCATGAATTAACTCCCCACTAAATCCACCAATTATAATCCCACCTGTATGCATACATGTATGTATAATAATCTACCAACTGAGCCAATACTCAAGCATTTGATGCAGTGGGCTGCAGTCTATGTAATCTTATAGCAAATAAAATTTGTTGGTCTTATAGATGCCAGAAGGATCCTTATCCTTCTTTCAGCACACTAGTATGACTACAACCCCCTCCTTCCAAAAACCTGTAATACTCAGGAATGAAAAGAGCATATGATAATATAGCTAGCACTAGGATTTGCTCCTCACATTTAGATCCTTTCCAACTGTAGCAAACAACATCTTTACTATTTATGCAGCAACCCATTTGATATCTACTGTTATCTTGTTCCCATGTGACTTACAACTAGTTTGCTCCATCATACAGAGAGCAGTAAATATACTTACTGCTCAGATGTAAACTTCAGAAGACACACCCTGTCCATTTTTTGAACCCACTATCCAGGTTTCAGTACTGTGTCTTACAAAAAGGAATTAATTTTCAAAATTTAGTAACCCTAAAGGAAAAACTAACTTTGCACTTTAACTTCTTCTTTTCTTTTCACTAGATTTTTTTTAAACTGTGGATGTCTAACCTAAATTAAGAGCCCACAGAAAAAATTCTGAATGGTGCTGCATCATATCGTGTTTTGTAGGGCACTGATAGCCTAACAGTTGAAA
The DNA here is from genome assembly GCA_948474755.1 of Ctenosaura bakeri. Taxonomy (NCBI): domain Eukaryota; kingdom Metazoa; phylum Chordata; class Lepidosauria; order Squamata; family Iguanidae; genus Ctenosaura; species Ctenosaura bakeri. Next base: position 14,028 of record CAOLHI010006128.1, read on the forward strand.
GCTAATGGAAACCTTAGTTCTAAAATGACACAAGAAAACAAAACTTCAAGTTTCTATATACACAAAGAGCCTTATCCAAAAATGTACTGATCTTTTACCCATTTTAAAAAAAAGCCTCCATGAACTGTAGGTCTTACAATTTTGTACACAAACAGAAGTTCTCTAAAGAAGGCTGACAAAAGAAAGGCAGGAGCAAGACCAAAGCTAAGACATGGGAACAGACCAATTAAAAGGGACAAGAGGCTGATTCAAGAAAGGCCCACAGGCAGCATCGAGACATTCAAGCCGCTCTCTTCCAGGCAGACATACATTCCATCAATGCATCCAGCTAAATCTCATTCCAGACTTCATGCTGAATGCAGCACACCTGATTGACTGTACAGCTCCAAACAATTCTTTCTTGCTCCCCAACCTCATGAACAGCAACACAACCTGTTAAAATGCACAGGCACACACACAACTCACAGAGGAAAAAATGTCTTATGCTCTTTAAGAGATCAATCAATTTTGTCACATAGTCATAAGGAAATCTCCACTCCGCTCCATCAAGGCAATGCAGGGACAATTCACATACGTACTGTCTTCTGCACGTATGCACTTTTACAGCCAAACCTAGGGCTAAGTGTTCTGAATGTACAGCCCCATCATTGCCTCTAAAAAGACCCTTATGGCCAATGACAATGAAGGAGACAGGGAAGAAAGACAAACTATAAGCAAATAATCTTTATCCACCATGTATAGGTTTTTTATAATTACAACTGATCTTTTGAAAATCTTATCTTAAAAAGACCACTTCAACTCACTGCTGAAAAACCTATACTACACACATTTGTGTATTTGTGTCTGTGATGGAACCGTTAGCATCTAATATCTGACACATGCTCTGTAACTTGTAAACACTCCTTTATACCTTTTCCTACATGAATATAAGACAATGGCCTGAAGACCATAACACATACACATGCATGCCTGCACAACCTAGGCTTGGTCTGCTAAAGTCTGGGCATGTTAGCATGGTGGGAAGCAAGATTAGCAGTGGTTTTTTAAAATGGTTACATTAAAGGAAAGAGACAAATGTACTTTAAATCTGTGTGTTATACTTATGTAGGAAAGTGTCACACACAAAAAAAACTTTTGAAAAGATAACATACATTTGTCTTTGGAACTGCGGTGAGTAAAAACCGTACTCTTTTAGCAGAAATGGGGAGCAAACTGAAGTTTTCAGGATTTTGAAATTCATAGTACAATTATGGCTACATAGTTTTCTAACCACAGCATGTATCTTCTCAGAAACAGTATCAACACTGATTTTGATAATGGTATAAAAGCACTGTCAGAGTTGTTTGGAGCTGGAGTCTAAAGGATATATGTGAAGATGGTACCAATAAACATGTACACAGCAGTTATCCTGAGCTTATATAAAACAAACAAACATATCCAATCAGGCAAAAGAGAATGAAATAAGTAAATACCACCACCTTAGAAGCACCACCAGTGGGGAAGGAAGAAACTGACTGATCAACCAAGATGTTTGAAAAAAACCTCCCATTTCAGATGCTAGATAAATTGAGGGCAAAAAAGAAGAGAAAGCAGCTTTTTGATTGCAATTAAGAAAAAGCTTCAAGATACAGAGCCAAAGTCCAGAGTATTTTGAAATCAAGAGTTATCAATTGTATCATACTATATATCTGCAAAATCAATACAAGCAGTATAAAAGCAAAAGTTCACATTTTTATCAGACAGTCAAGGGTCTTTCATGTGAGGATGAATGGTTTTAATTAAAAATGTTAAGTCTTTTGCAGTCTCCTGCTGCTGTTCTTCAAAACATCTGAGAGAACCAGCATTCTTCTAAGATTATTAAAGCACTGCCTTTGAAGTAAAAAGTCAGTACTTTTGGAAGAGATGGGGTCCCTGACGCTAAGTTATATGGTCTTATCTTAATGGGTAGCCAGAGCTTGGACCACCAAGAAATGATATCAATTTAAGCAAGCCCTTATCTGCAACTGTTTCCATTTCTCTAAACAAAATTCTTCTGATCACTGCAGAAATCCATGCAGTTGATAGAAAAAAATAGACAGTTTTACCATATTTATGACAAAAAGCCTGAAATATTGAGAAATGTGGCTTTCCTCATCCAGTTTTCAGTGCTGTGTATTGTGCTCTGAACACGAACGTGGATGAAGAATGTGGGTGAAGAAACCTCTTCAATCCTCACCACTGCAAGAGCACAAAATGAAAATCCACAACATCGAGGTAATGCTGAGACTCCAAAAGATGAACTGGCATAACTACCCAGATTAAGTTCAGAATCATGCATCGATTTGTTGAAATAAAATAAGTCTTCAGCAGACACAAATATGAACAACATGCCTAAAGTCAATTGTATTTGAAATGACATAGCAATCATCTTGCAGGAGGCAAATCTCTTTTCCAAAGAAGAACAAAGTGAGACCTGAGCAACATACCATTTCTTTTCTTGCTGGCTAGTTCCAGGACTCCTTGGAAGATTTTCTATTTCAACTAAGACTGGGCCAGAGGGAACAGTAGTTACAGAAGGCAAGGCTGTCATTGCAGTCCAGTTCTTTAAAGACAAAATACAAAGGAAGAAAATGATTTAGATGATGTATATTAATGCATGATAAGGATGAAAAAAAAATCCTCAAATCATTCCCTATTTCCTCCTGCTCAAAGAACCCAGACAATTTTTCTTTTCTTACTTGACTGGCTCCCACAAGTTAGCACGATTATCTCAGAACAGAAGGTACCTGGTACCCCCTTCATATCTCATGTGTTCTACTGCTACAGCATCTAAATTGGGAGCATGAGAAGGCACCAGCTAGAGTGTTTAGAAAGAAAGCTGCTCATCCAAGGAAACTGGAAGGGAAAAGGCTACTGATTTGAGTAACTGAGTAGCTAGTGAGGATCCTTTGATTCTTTTGACCTTGAGTATTTAAGAACAAAATAATTAAAGGATCCTCACTAGTTACTTTGTTGCTCTGGTATATGAAAAGCGTAACTCAATTCTGAGGCTAAGGCCACTGTGTTTTGATCATAACCAAGTAAGCAGATTAGACAGATTTACCTGCTGTGATCCGTTATTTTGGCTGAAAACGTTATTTGGAAGGCTGAAAGAAAAATTCTACAGCTTAATTTATTGAAGACTGAAATGCTAAGTTTTAAAATTTAACCAGATTCAAGTAGACCAGCAGTGGAATTTTTTTTTCAATTTAAACCTATTTTGAATATATCCTTCCTCTCTCACATGCACATACATACACAAATAGATTGTTTACCTGAAGCATCTTACTAGAAAAACTATTACTAAAATTTTTACAGCTGCTATAAAGTAAATCTTATGGAGTAATTCAGAAGAAGCTCGCAGAAGCAGTAGGAAGTGCTATGCAACTGAAAACTGAAGCTGAAATGTCAACTGTAAGACAAAATTCTTAAAATGTTTTCTGCCTCTGCTGAGGCCTGTGACCTACACAAACTTTTCCTAAACTTACATGCATCCAATCTAATCAAGTTACTCCTAAAAGGTCTTTGGATATCATCTGAAACTACCATATTTACTTATGTAAGAAGTCCAGAAATTTATGTCAAAAGATCGACCCCAAAACCCCAGATCAACATGGGTATACACAGGTCAAAGTGTCCACCATGGTACTGCTTCTGGTCTTTTATAATGCCTGCTTGAAAAAACAGTTAGCAGTGGCAGGTCTTTGGTGCTTCCCTGCCCTGGTGGAGAGAGCAGAGGAAGTTGGTAGTTCTTTTGGGTTCTTCCTAGACAGACTAAATTCTCACCTTAGACTGACTTGGGAAAATGTGAAAAAAGCCCTGATCTCCTCTGCTCTCTCCACTGTGGTGGCAGCTCTTTGGTGCTTCCTCACCAGCATGGGAAAAGTGGAAGGGGATCGGAAAACACTGAAAAAAGCGTCGGTCTCCTCTGTTCTCTCTGCTGCAATGGTGGCTCACTGGGGTTTCTTTCAGGTTTTCCACAGACAAAGCTCCCTCCTTGAGAGCTCTGTCTGTCCACAGAGAATCTGAAAGAAATATACCTCTCTTCTCTTTCCTTTTGCAATGCCTGGGTGTGAAGATTGCAGCAGTGGTGGCAGACAGGGGTGGCTGGCCTCCTGAGGCTGTATTGGCACTTTTGCCTCTCCACAGAATGGATCTGTGATGCCCTGTGATGAACCCAAAAATTTTACCCTCAACATAATTTTGGCCCCAAAACCTGCTCTCAACTTATACCTGAGGCTGAGTTATACACAAGTACATAAGGTAACTCCCTTTGGTTGGTACTTTTTCTGAAATTTAGGAAACAAACACTGCAACTGGAAAAAGGGGATATTAAAGAGCAATTTATACAACAAAAGTATACAGTTTATAGATGATCGATGACTTTCAGTTAAACAGTATGCATCTTTAAAAATCAATTTTAACTGGTAATACTAATTAACATACACACTCTCAAAGAGTGAACATGCCATGATATCCTAACATCACAACAAATAAACAATGAAAGAAAGATTATAGGATTCCCCTCCCCCATATCACATTGGAGTGCCTATTAAAAATCCACATGCCCGGCCAATTCACAAAAGATCTGTGAGCACCAAAATTTAATTATCTTGGACCATGGGTATTTTCCTAATAGTCCTGTTTGGATGATCAGATAAACATATGCATGGTTTTAAGAAGACAGACTCATGGAAGCAATATTTACTTGAGAACATGCGTTATGCTGAACAGTTGACTGTCTTACCTAACTTCTTCAGACTTAGTTGTGTTTGCTGCAATAAAGCACAAAACAAGAAGTTAATGCTTTTGTAATACACTACAGTGTGTCAAAAAAAACTGCACCTATTTTTTTCCCCAGGAAACACATTGGCAAAATGGTTGGAACATACTTTAAAAAGCCTAAAAGCTGGGAAAGAAAGAGGTATGGCTACATTGTAGCTGTCGGCAGGATTATAGGAATTGGACTCTGTAGGGGATGAGGTCAAAAAAAGGCTGGTGTAACCTACCATCTTTCACAGGCAGTGAACCTGAGGTTACTAATACAGAAAACGATCCAAGCCATCACTCTGTTAACAGTATAAATAGTCAGTAGCATTTGATAGGATCCTAAATACCAGGACACATGTTCCACAAACTCAATGGAAGTACATAATGCCAATGCTCTTACATGATGCCATACAACTAATCTGTTTTTGAAAGATCCTTTAGTTTTTGAAATAAGTTTTGAATGTGGTGTGAGGAACAGGTGATCAGGAAAAAATAAGATGCTCCACTGGGTAAGCATGAGCCAGCAGATGAAATGTAATAACATCATCTATGATCAGGTTACCTTTCATTTGTAATGTTCTCCTTGAGTATCGTTTGCTAGGCCTTCTTTCAAAGGATGCTGATCTCCTGGCTTTATTGGTTTTTGTTGTCTGATACTCTGTTTTCCCACTAGATTGAAATGACAGACACAATCACAGAATAAGAAAACATATTTATGATGGTTGTTATAACTGACAATGAGCTTTGCTTTTCCTTGGTATTTCAAGTGGGCTCTTTATTACACTGAATTAGGTGCTTACTATTAGATCCCATACAAATATGGATCAGACAAGATCACTAAACTTATTAAAGTACAACCCAAGATTACAGTTGAAGAGGAAAAGAAAGATAGAATGATAAGAAATAGGAACAGAGCAAAACCTGTAAATGTAAAAAAATAACATTCAGTTGATTATTCAGTTATACATATGCTATCCCACAAAAGAATCCCCAGTTCTACAACAAAAAAAACCCTAAGAACATTTGCACCTACATAATCTAGTTCACTTCCAAAATCCACATGACAGGGTAAATCCAAAAAGTCAGCTGTATTTCAAGATTCACAAGAGTATGGGATCAGGTATGCAGAAGACATGGCCTAAATTGTAATTGCTGTTGGTTGAAGAAAAGTTAAATCAGGAATAGATAGTTACATTTTCTGGGTGAGGTTTCAGCCTTCTATTTTGAGTAGAGGGCACCAAATAATGGAAGACCTTCCACTTGCAGTCAGTGGGCATATACCAATATTGTTATGCCTTTCTGTTATAATTATGACATCTAGAAATATGTTCTTGTGTGGTTGACAAGATAAAAAAGATTGTGGCATTCTGCCAGATATCACAACCATTCAAAAGTGCAGTCAGTGGGCATATACCAATATTGTTATGCCTTTCTGTTATAATTATGACATCTAGAAATATGTTCTTGTGTGGTTGACAAGATAAAAAAGATTGTGGCATTCTGCCAGATATCACAACCATTCAAAAGTGCAGTGCCTACAATCACTTCATATCTATTTCCTTTAAAGATCTGGAGCAACTAAATATGCAAAAGGGATCAGGTTTCTGTCCAATGCACTGTCTCAGAAATAGGCAGGGAAGGAGACATTGAATCGAAGGGACTGCTGACCTGTATCTGAACCGTGACCCCAGGCGAATGAAGCCTGATCGACTGGAACCTTTTTGGACGGGTCCGCGGAGGCGGAAGAAGGCATGATGCTCAACTGCACATTTCCACAAGTGTTTGCAGGCCTTTGGGTGATCCAGCCTGAAGACAAAAGTATGTTCCTGCTCCTTTCCCTGAAAGTAAGTTGAACAACACAGCTTTATTGTGGAATTAAAGAGATATAAGTGATGGCTTCAGAAATATTGTACCTGCAAAGAAAAATTGCAGACACTCATAGAAGTGAAAAGATCGTCCTTTTCTTTGTGCTAACACCAAGAATTATGTTACAAAAAACTGAAGAGAAAATTTAACACTTTAAGAACAATATTCTCTTCACAATTTTTATTCCCTGAGACAGAATTGAAGAGATAAAATATGAATAGCAGACAATGTATCTCTCTCTTTGCTATGACCTTCACTGCCTTCTGATCTTTTTCTGTAGTATGCAGGCCTTCATATTCTTTTCTAAAAGCCTAACAATTCTCCCATTCCTATATGTGACAAATGTAACTTCCTTAGGTCCATCAAATGTACTTCCTGTTTTTACGTAACTGCCAATCCAAGCTTAAAGGGGGGTTAAATGAATCAGTGTCCTCATTCTGTATGAATGTTAGGTACCTTTTAAGCTTTGGTAGTATAGTAATTTTTGGTAATTCTGTACAATCAGCTCTCCACATTTGCGGGTTTCATTTTCATGAGTTTGGTTATTTGTGAGTTTCTTCAACTCCTGTCCCCCCTGCCAAGTGCTTATTTTCTGGGGGAACCTTCTCTCTTGGCAGCTCCAAACAGTCCACACAGACCTTTAAAAACCTACAGCGGACCATTCTTCTCCTCTGCCAGCTGCTGCCTGGCCAGCTAAGGACAGCTCGCAGCCTGATTTCTCAGCACCACAAACCTTCTGCTAAAGCTACCCACCCAAGGAAAGAGATTGGGGGGGGAGGAGATTAGGGCCACCCTACCAACTCACCCCTTTCCCTTTCCTTTCCCTGACCTTGTTTGGACCCTGGGTGCCTGTTCTCCCCATCATGCCTCAGCAACCTTCCCACAGACAGACAGACATATTGCTATTTGCAGATATTTCCACTTTTGCAGGGGTCCTGTGCCCCAACCCAAGCAAATGTGTAGGGCCAACTGTATACTCATAATTAATCCTACAATATTTGACTCAAAATTTAGTCTGCATCTAATGGCTAACATCCCCTTGATTTAAAGTGTAATCCCTCATAGTGGACCTTGTTCTATAACTGGAGGGGAACCACCACAAACTCTTAACTGCTTTTCTCAATTATTATAAGATAATGTTGGTAGCAGTAATTTCCCAGAGCATATAAGCCCAAACCATCTTCATATGTAGATAACTGTGTACATGTACAGTATATCCAAGTGAAATGGACATACACACCTACACTCATGTCCATCTTTGATTTGGTTTTGCTGCAATTCAACATGTGTAAGCTCATCATGACAGAACAGTTTACTTTTGCAACAGACATTTATTTTTAACAGAAGGAAAAATGAGTCAGACTTTTCCTTCTACCTGTTCATCATCTTCAACCACCACTAGTGTTAGCTTATTCTTTTTGAAGTCCAGCCTTGTGATTTTTGGCCTGTAAAAGGAGGTAGAAGGACAGAAACAGGAATAAATACTTGTAATTTACTGCAGTTGCATCATGGTTCAGGTAGAATGGTGACTAAGAAGTACCACAGCTAACCTCGTCTTGCTCTTGCTTCCCGCAAAACACACGTTTATGGTGGAAAAGCTTATCTGAATGAATAATTACCCAATATAATCACCCATTACTTATTATTCATTCCAATACAGTATAACTATTTCACAATGTACTACACATGCATAAAATCTCAGGCAAATATAAGTCCTTTCTATATATGCACACATAAGGTAATTTCTCAAAGACCCAAATCAGATAGTTACTATGGCCTTTGCTACAAATTAGTTCACCCATTTACAACAGACCAAGCATAGTAAATCCATGCTCTTCTAAATAGTGCTGTGCTGCAACTCCTGTCACTCCTGTCAGTTGGTCATGCTTGCTAAGAGTGAGCTGGGACCCAACAACAACTGGAAGTATGCAAGTTCCTCACTTCTGCAAAAGACCTAGAGACCTTTTGGACCACACTGTATAGAATACCAACATTAAAAAAAAAAGTTACAAGGTTTAAATTTGACCATACTTAACAATAAAGTACCTAGCTTACCAGAAGAACAATCCAATCTTAGTTTCTCCTTCAAACACGAGAACGCCTGTTGGTGTTAGCCCGAGGCTGTAATCATTACCATCTCTTGCCTAACAGTGACAGAAGTTGGGTTAGAATATTCCTATAAATGTGAATTTATGCTAGTACAAGTTACTTACAATCAAGGCAAAAAAAAATGTGAATTGCCCAAAGTCACCCAGTGGGTTCAAATGGGGATTCAAATCCTGGTCTCTGCAGCTGTAGTAGTCCAATGCTCAAACTACTACATGAGGCTGGTTCTACTTATTATCAAATGTTCTATCTCTGTATTTCAAATTGATTCAGTCTCCACTGTATTTATTTGTATGTAGTTGGCCAATCTGAGGTCTCCAAGAAGCCACATTGCTAAAAAATGTGTTTTACAAACAACCACGACACTACAAAATATTTTGCTTACTCTATTCTAGAGAAGCGCTTCAAGCTTTGTAGTATGTGAGCAATGTACCATGTTAGTTTTGCACTCTGATCTCAATCAGATTATTTAGAAGAAAAATCCTACTGGCTTCATCAGATTCTCTCTTCAGGTTATCTACAACATTAAATATCAACTTGTCTTTTACATTCCATCTCCAAACTGTATTTTATTCTCAATGTAAGTTTAAATAAAAAGGATTCAGAATTCAAATGCAGTTTATTCCTCTTCTACATAACAATTGCTGAAAATTTTTTGTCCTGGCGTAGCAGCCAGGCATTATAAGCAGCAGCTCTGTATAACCATTCATGGTACATGACCAACAGATTTTGATTCCTATAATCAAGATGCCTTTAGTACACTGATTAGATAAACAGAACTGGCTGAATGAGTAGTAAATCCCATCTACTTTTTACCATATAACGTAGACTTCAGATTTAATTAAGTGGTTCACTGCCTTTCCTATTAATTTTTTTAAATCTAGTACCAAAAACGTTACCAATCCCAAAAACCTGTAATCACAAACTTACCTTGACTATATGCATGTCTACTCCATACATTTCCAGCCATTTTGCTTTGTTCAAATAATTTGTTTCTGCCTGAGCTGGTGTTTGCCCCCTGAAATAATTTTTGTTACACAAAAATCACAGAAAATTAAAAATAACATGCCTTGATATGAAAGAGAGGTTATAAGAAGATCACACAAATGCAGAAGTGCAAGCATTTATAGAATAAATAAATAAAACTACATAGTACTGCTCTGCACAATTTTAAATATGACCTATGGTTACTTCTGCATGTTTTATTATGAAACAGAGGGTTTCATAGGAAATATAGATTTTTGTGCTGTATTCTAGTATGTCTAAATCAAAGTAGAACAATATTAAGGAAAGTGTAAATATGGATGGAAAGCCAATTTTTCCTCATTAAGAGGAAGTAATGCATACAGTAATAGTTCCCAAGTTAACTGGGTAGAAACCAAACATGGAAAGTACTAATTTGGGAGTTGTTACCTGTATTCTTTCCACTTCTCAAAAATGGCCAGTTCCATCTCTTCAGTTTGGTTGGGCACAAACCTGAATTCTGACACTATGTCAGGGACATGCTCAGCAGGGTCATAGTCACCAAGTTCAGCTACAAAAGACAGAATTATTTCAAGCAAATTCCAGGAAAAGCAAATTTTCATATTAAAAACTAGAACTGTTTGAGTCCAAGTGATGCATTATTTCATTCTCTGAGCACTCTAGATATTCACATCCTTTTATTTTATTGTTTCCAACAGCATGAAATGAAATCTGTTGGAACTGACAAGTTAATATTACAACTTGTATGCTACCAGACATAAAATTTCAGCAGCAATGAAAAGACTTTAATTATGCTATTAAACTGCATTTGTATCAAGTTATGTCCTAGAAAAGATAGTCATTTTTAGAACACATCCTTTACTAAATCTTTAAGCAATATTGCCTTCTACTTCTTCTCTTTCTTTTTGAGTCAGCAGTGTGATGCGGCAGCCAAGAAAGGCAATGCAATTCTTGGCTGCATCAATAGGACTATGGTGTCTAGATCAAGGGAGGTACTGGTACCACTCTATTTTGCTTTGGTTAGACCTCATCTTGAATACTGTGTCCAGTTCTGGGCACCCCAATTCAAGGAGGACATGGTCAAGCTGGAGCAAGTCCAGAGGAAGGCGACCAAAATGGTGAGAGGCCTGGAACCCGTGCCCTATGAGGATAGACTTAGAGAGCTTTAGTCTGCAGAAGAGAAGGTTAAGAGGGGACATGTTAGCCATGTTTAAATATCTGAAGGGATGCCATGTAGAGGAGGGAGAGGGCCTGTTTTCTGCTGCTCCAGAGACCAGGACAAGGAGCAATGGATTCAAGCTGCAGGAAAGGAGATTCCATCTGAACCTCAGGAAGAACTTCCTGACGGTCAGGGTTGTCCGGCAGTGGAATATGATGCCACAGAGTGTAGTGGAGTCTCCTTCCTCGGAGGTTTTTAAGCAGAGGCTGGATGGTCATCTGTTGAGAGTGCTTTGAAGGTTTTCCTGCATGGCAGGGGGTTGGACTGGATGGCCCGTGTGGTCTCTTCCAACTCTACATTTCTATGATTCTATTATTTATTCACCAAAATATTGAAACTTGATTTGAATAGAAATAGGCAGAGCACTCTGGACCTTCTTTGTCAATTGCTCCTATGAGAAAAAAGGTGTTTTTTTTAAACAGGTTAGCACAGCACCAGAGGAATGAATTGTTCTGTTTCTACTCTTGGACTGCTAAAACCTTCATGCTAAATGCGCCTTAGGGAAACCTCCTGTGGGTTTAACACAGAAAACACACTAGGCTGATGAAGGAGAGAAGGAGAGATTTATTCTTCTGCTACTATCCCACTTGGTTGCCCATACTGGAGATATATGAAGGAACTTCGCTTTCTTCTTCTCCTGTGTAAAAAAGGCAGTGTGCTACTGGAGGAGGAAAAGGGAGTCTCTCTTTCTCTTCCCACCTTTCCCCTGGTCTCGAAGCTAGCTCTGTAGCCCAAATGCAGCTCTTTGTTACAGAAGCCAGGCAAGTGGTTAAAAATAAGGCTGTCCTTGATAGGGAAACAAAAGAGATAACACTGAACCTTCTCTGCTGGGAAACATTTCCAACACTGTTGAGAAATATGCTCCCACTCTTGGCAAGGCAACATTATGGCAGGTAAAAACATTTCCCTTCTATCCATTTGCATTGCTCTCTTTTCCTTGCTCTTGTTCTCTCTTTCTCAGTTGGCTTCGTTTTTCCTGTGACACAATCACAAAATCAAAACTGACTAGTAATTTTGGGAAGTGTCACCATCCCATTCATTCTGATAACATGAGATCACAAATCAAAGAAGAGAAAAGCAGCAGAGCTGAAGGAAGGGGAAAGCACCTGAAAAGAAACAGAACTTCCTTTTCAACAAGCCAAACAGCTGTTTTCAGGTCCAAACTGTCTCAAAACAAAATATTGCACAGTAAATAAAATCAACCCACATATTTCTTTCTAAAAATCAACAGTGCCCATGTATTATGCACCATCCCTGAAATCACACTGTAACATTGCTACCTTGGTGGGAGGAGGGGTAGATATTTGCTGCGAGATTACTATACTTCATACATATACTACAAAGAATTTAAACAGGAGTGTATTTCCCAGTTCTGCCATATATGATGTTACTGGGCAGGAGGAAGTGCTAATGTTGTGATTTATTATTTTATTTATTTCATTTGTATGCTGCCTTTCTTCCAGAGGGGGACCCAAAGTGGCTCCTAAAGAAAGTCAGTCTTAATAAGCAGTTTTATTACCAAAATTCAAAAAAGATTCTTTAGAATTATCAAAGGGGAAACATGAGGAGAAATCAAAAGAAAATAGCTTACTGGATAATGTAATAAATGTATGATAGTCTGTGCCAAATAAGACTGTTTTAACAGACTTACTTTGCCTTCAAAACTTCTGTGCTCATGACATAAATGTTTTAACTAGCACTTTCATAAGCCTTTCTACTCAATATTACAGCTGTTTCTAAATCTATAATTTATACCCACAGTGCTAGTTGATTATCCTCAAGGCCAGTTCAGGCTAGGGCTAATTGAAATCAAATTATCTGAATTGTTGACTGGACAACAACACTGAAGCCTGAACTAATCTTTTTACTACTCTTCATTTTTATAGAAAGAAATATAACAAAATGGTGCCTGCTTATGAAGTATGAAGGCATGAGTTCTTTTGTTGCAACAACATTTTTTGTATTTGCAAAAGCCTAGCTTCAGGAGTTGGCACAGTGCCTTCACTTTCACCCACCTTCCATGTTAGTGGGTTTCCTCCAGCTTACCTGAGAGCAACATCACATAGTTGGACATGTAATTCACCATTTTAGTTTCCCATAGTAATAATGTTGGGAACTAAATGAGAGGTCCCAAAGCCACATACTTTTCCCAAAGTAGGGCACAGGAGAAAAATGAAGGTGGAGACTTTGCCACTACTGACCCCTGTCATGTTGTTGCATTCCCTTACTGGCTAAAAGTTCAGAATCCAGCATAGCACACTGTTTCTTCCTGATCAGGATTCATTAGATGTTTAAGTCTTTATACTTCTGCATTCTCAGCAACTGTATTTTACATCCCACTATTTTAGTTTTAACTGATTTGCCTTGCAGAAAGATACATAACTTCAAGTTTTCTCCAAACTGTTTCTCTGTCGCCTTAATGTATGCCCTAGACCAGTGGTTCTTAAACTGTGGTCCCTGAACCCCTGAGGAGCCGCAATGTCCTCACAGGGGGTCTGCAAAGGCTTGAATAAATCTTATGAGCTTTTACAGTTAAAGAAGAAAGACAGACAGATGGAAAGACAGGCAGTCATACATTGATCTCAAACAGCAGGAATCGTTTGCTGATGATAGACCCTATGTCAGTTTCATTACAATATCTCAAACCATTCAAAAGTTACACAAAGTTATGAGTGTTTGTTCCTGCATGGCAGGGAGTTCAACTTGATGGCCATTGTGGTCTCTTCCAACTCTATGTTTCTATGATTCTAAAATAACTGATAGCAAAAAATGTACTCAGCACTTGCTTCTTCTGCATGCAGTGAGAACATGCACGTGAATGATGCTGAGTGGCTCAAAGAAGCCATGTGACATTTCTTGCTACTGCACATACAGCCAGAAGCCCCCTGCCAGCCACATCGAACTCTGGTGTTGCCCACTAGAGTTCACAACTAAAATACTGTAACAGGAGTGTGTGCATTCTCTCCAAGATTGAAGACCCTTGATGATCAACTTCAAATAAATATTTGATGCACTTTATGGTTTTAAATCTTGAGTTACACTTGGTGGGCCATGGCAACAAAAGATATTTAATGGGGGTCCGTAGTAAAGAAAAAGTTAAGAACCATTGCTCTAGACTATAAAGCTTTTTACACTTTTCTTTAGTCAAATGCTACCATAAAACTGAATTAAAGAAATGAACACACACAAAGGGAATGAATTGAAACTGTTATTACACAGCTAGATGAGTTATTAGATCATAATATCAAACTCAAATCTTTTCCTCGTGTTACTATCATTATATAACTAATATCACAAGACTGCTAGTAGGATGAAGGTGGGTTATCAAAATGGCTGGTTTCTATCATCACAACAACTTCAGTTTTATATTTTCATCTGAAAGACCAACAGAAAGAATGCATAATCAGCCTTTCTTTAAACTTACATATTCTATCTATTATGTAAATAGTGCAGGAAGTCACAGAAAATTCCGCTACAGGAAACAAAATTTTTGCATTTCCAATTTTGCACCCTATGCATGTAAAAATAATCAAAATGTATTTATAGCTTTTCACGTATGCAATGTTCAGAACTAAGGAGACCATCACCTGGGCAAAACACTCTGCTTAGGAGGCATATATGTGAGTTTATTTCTCAAGAATTTCTTTCCCAGAGAAACACAAAGGTTTTTAAAAACTTCATCTGATATATGACTAACAGCCACTGAATACAACTTCATTCTTAGGCAGCTGTGAATATCCAATTCATATTTACATTAGCTGAATCCCACCAGCTCTAATATCACCAAAAAGTGAAATCTTGGAGACATTTATTTTCAAGTTGCAGTGAATGTAGTGGAATGTTTATATTTAAAGTCTTGGAACTGGCTCAGTTATTCAATTTTTCTGCTAAAAACAAATTCATGTTTTGTTGAAACAGAAGACATGCCAGATCAATTTTTAAAGCCAATAAAAGAAGGACACTCTGTTCTAAACCTTGCAATATTATATATATGAAATCCCCCCCCCAAAAAAAGTTCATGCAGAATAAATCAAGGAAACAGCCTTGTATCTATGGCACAGAATCTACAAACAGTTCAAAGATGGTACTTATTTCAGGAGGAACAAACAGAAAATAGTCCAAGAATACACCTGCAACTCTCTAATACAAGATTCTGACTTTCTGCCAGCTTTAGTACAACAACAAACAACTTGGTTTTGCTGAGTTTTTGGACTTCTCTGCGTTTTTCTGAATAGAACCAAAACTTTAAGGCATCTGCTGAAAACAGCTACTTCACTGAAGAAAGTCCACTTTTCCCATTCCTTCCCTCACTTTCCAAACATTCCATCAATATAAGCTAGCTCAAGCCCAGGTTCTACTCATAGTTCCCATTCATACAGCACTGTGGAGCAGCTGACCTGCGGATTGTGATGATAAACTTCACAAAGCAGAGCCATAACAGCTTTTTAGTCCTTTAGCTGGGCTGAACATGAAATGGATGTTTCACTTACACAAGCCACGGCACCCCAAACCCCCTCCACTCCTGTAATTTTTTTTTTAATTGCTAGAAGTTGTTATGACCAAGTATTTATGTGTGATTTGCTCTCTGCATGTCTGCAGCAACCCTATGCATCAAGCAGTATACCACAGTCATTTCCCTCTAGGCAACTTACCCTGTAACATATAAGCTGCCAGCTGCACTGCTGTTTCAAAGGGACACTCCAACCTTCAACATGGAAAAAATGTGTCAGAAAAATCACTACAGAATATCTGGGAAGTAATTATGAACAAGAATTTAGGCTAAAGGCAGAAATTATTAATGAACCTACAAAGCAACTTACATACATAAAGCAACATCCTCTTATTTGAGTTTTCAAAAACATACAGGTTAGCAAGCTGTTATTAAAGAGTAAATGAGTTTATCTAATATTCCCTAACACACGTTCCACAAGATCAAGGACTTCCTCAATATCTTTCTCATTTATGCCACCACTCACACAATCAAAATTCATAGCGTGAGATAAAGAAACTAACACACTGATTATACACCGAACAGCAACTCATCCCTAACCCAACAGTTTCCTCCCATCCACAAGATGCTTGGAGAAATCTGAGCAACATTATCCTATATACAATATACTAAAAAAAGCATGACAAAGGTTGCCAGAAAGCTGAAGGAAAGAACTGTAGACTATTAAATACTGAATCTGAGTAAGCCTGCACATAAGTGTTTGTAACTATCAATGGCCATGACAAAATGTTCTCTGTTACAGAACTTGATGAACAGTAATTAATAATTGTAGTACCTTGGTGATATACAGGTTCCATATTTATCATTTAAATTAGTTGCGCATAGCTAATAGAAAAAAATTGCGTTATAACTGTCAACAGTACTTACTTGCCACTCAGAATGTCCTGCCTTAGCTGAAGAACAAATAAATATCTGTTTCAGGAGAAGTAAGAATAAAGTCATCAGTTCAGGCGAGCAGTTCTAGAATTGGAGAAAAGCTAAACTGTTACAGATACAAACAGCCTAATGCTTGGATATATTTAAAGTGAGCTAATACCTTGTGGTTTCTCAGATGGGAGTAGAAATGCAAGCAATAGTATGTTTCATCATAAGAACACAAAATTAAGGAATACTCATTTTGCAGTTTCAGTTTTACCCAGTTTTTGAGGATGCAGTGCTGCGAACAGGGGTGTTATCTTCAAAAAGCCTGAAAGCATTTATTATCAAATGGTCAATGTTTCTCCAAAAATCGATTAATTGACCTGGTAAAACCTGCTGTTAGACTATATCTAACGCAAAGGCCATATCTAAAGCAAAGAGAAAGACTGTTACACAAAAAACCTGCTGGAACACCAAGAACCACCATTTGCCTGAAGAGCCAGGAACTCTTGTTCAACTGTACCATTAGAAAAAAATGCCTTGAGGTAGTCACCATTTTGCCCTTAACAATTCAGAGTTCCCAACTCCTCTGAGACCTTCAGGGACATTACTGAAAGTCAGCCATGGGAAGTGTAATTGTTTTTTTGATTTATTTACTTTTTAAAAAGGAAAGGTACCTGCAAAACTCAATACATACAATATACAGGATTACAAGCACAGCCTTGGCAAACAGACACTTTCTTGACACTTTCTTTATCTCCTGTTTTTATCAATGCATACAATGTACCTTGTGAGTTCTTCTCGTAGGTTGTTTGGCTCAGAGGAGTAAAATTTTACACGAAGATGCAGACAGTATGGGGGACCAACTACAAAAACATGAATATATTTTTGTTAGTGACAGCAAGGATAGCATTTTGCAAAGATAGTCCCTAGCTATTACAGCCACAACATATAAAGATTAGTCTTAACAGTAACATACATTTATATAAGAAATACCACTGTGTGAAAACGAGTACCTTACACATAAAGTCTACTGGTAAGAAACAGGAATGCCAGCATAGATAAAAAGTAGTTTCATGTGTAAGAAGTCACCTCAGTCTCATCACATTAACTTGATTTGCCTTGCCAAGAACAGAGAAATCTAGGTTAATCCTAATATTACAAGGCTCTACTCCATGAACAGAGAAATCCATACATCTTCACTGAGCACCTAGTTAACACATGGAAATTCTGCCCAGCTGTTCCTAAAATCTGGAGAAATATTTGCAATAGAAAATTTGTGTATCCATACATTCTATAGGGCTCAGAGTCAAATTTGAGACATTAAGTGCACTCAGAGTATATCATTTTTGTGATGTTAATCCAGCCAGAGGATATATTAGTGGTTCTTTGGAGAAAAAAAATCCATCTATGATTTATATGTTAGCAGCAAGAAGCGTTTTCATAAAACACAAATAAAACAAGCACATCTCTCTAGAACAGAATGATTTCTCCTACTCCTATCTACTTCTCTTTTTTAAGTTTTGTGTTCCTGGACTGTTTTTTGTAACTGCAAGATGTATCTTCAACACCGTTCAGTTTTGCATTTGGCTAGTCTACTTAACTCTAGTCACTAACCACTAACTAAGTTCAAGAAGTCATTTTTCACTTGACCTCAAGAAAATGGAAACCTATGGAAAGTATGTCAGGGAAAAAATAGTTATGGATGAAGCTACATACACTCTGACTTCACACTCAAAGCTAACCTCTTCTAAGACAATAGGCACAACATTAGACTCCAAACTTCATTCCCTTTCAGTGAGAGAAATCCCAGATCAGAAAGCTAATGATGTTATTTATGAATCACCTCACTATTACATTTGCTCTACCAGACTCTCAAAGTTTCTGCTCCATTATGTATTAGCAGATGCGACCTTAAAAAAAATGACTCAGAACAGAAAGAAAATGGAAGAGAAACAACACTACAACTGGCCTATGAAGTAAGGCTTAAAATATATTCCACATTATTCCTTCTTCAGTAAAACAACTGAGCAAAGAGAGAACACAAAAAGTTGACAAGGACTTAAAAAAAAGGGGGGGGGGAAGCTCTTTCCTATAATTTCGATACATCATGTTTAAATATTCTCCAAGTTTCTTCAAGTATGGGACCAAGGCAGCTTATTATATAAGTTAAGACAAAATGATACAAAAGTTAAAAAAAATAAACAATTTTACGAAAACATAGAGGCAAAAGTACTTGACACCCCATGAAAAAAAAATCCTTCTGCCACACCCAGCTCAGAAGTGAAGACCTGTTTAAATAATGAAATGATGTAATATGAGTCAAAGGGACATGCAATGCCAAGTTTCTGGTGTTACAACATTCTTCTTGATGTTGTTTCATTCTGCCAAAGTATCTTTTGAAGAAGCAGTTCTTCACAACAGCTAAGTATACTACACTAAGATGAAAAGTAAACAAGTTTTTCCAAAAAAGCCCAATTCACTTACTTTTAACTTGTTTTTTAATACTCTTTGTGTTGTCCAACCAGTGCTGAAAGAGAAAGAACAGACTGGAAATTAGATTGCTTTAACATAAAAAAATGTTTTCTCTGTAGTAGGAAATTAAAAATACAAGTTAGCTTTTCATATTAAGGCACAAACTAAAACAAGTCCTACTCCAAATTCTCTACAACAGTGTTATATTATTGATAACATATACCAAACAGCATTTGTGGGGGGGGGAGAACACTCAGAGAAGACTACAAAATAACATGTCAAATGAATGTAACAGCCTATAGGAATAAGCTTCAAAATATGCTAGTTTACACTGAAATTGAGCGGCAGAGTTTTTGTCACAGTATATTTGAACCTGTGAGCCAGTGTGATGTAGTGGCTTGAGCACTGGACTACCACTCTAGAGACCAAGATTCAAATCCTTGCTTGGCCATGGAAACCCACTAGATGACCTTGGGCAAATCACACTCTCTCAGTCTCAGACGAAGACCAGGTAAACCCTTTCTGAACAAATCTTGCCAAGAAAACACAGTGAGTTAGAAACAACTTAAAGGCGCACAGCAACAATATTTAAATTTATTTTAGCAGCCATAAGCTAGAGAGTTCCTAGGATTGTCATAATTTTAACATGCCAGGTTGGTTACTTCATGCCAGGTTGGTTACTTCAATGTTTGGGTTATTTTTAATGGAGAAACTCTCCCTCCTAAGAACTGAGACAAGTGTAATTTTTCTTGGAAGAGAGAGACTACCTTAGTTCCATTTCAGTGCAGCCTGGCTGTGGACAGTGAAAGCTTTCAATGAATGCTTTTTGATGGGTGCTGAACAAGCAGAATGGATCTGTACTGCTTTCACTGGATTTCATTTGAACTTCCTCTGACGCTGCTGTGTGCCTTTGAATCATTTCTGACTCTAAGGTGAACCTAGCATAGGTCTTTCTTGGCATGATTTGTCCAGAGAAGATTTGCCCTTGCCTTCGTCTAAGACTGAGAGAGTGTGATTTGCTTAAGGTCACCCACTGGACTTCCATGGCTAGGCAGAAATTCAAATCCCGGTCTCCAGAGTTGTAGTCCAATGCTCAAATTGCTACACCATACCGGCTCTCTGGATGCCTTTATGGGACTCGAAATGCTATTTTACAGATGTCCTAGCCACACCTGTAGAGGTGATTGGCTTGTAGGGATCATTCAGGGTCCCATATTGTTCCCCATGCTACTTAACATATATAGGAAGCCACTAGGGGAGCTCTCTTAAGAGTTGTAGAATTTGGTGACACTAGTTTGCTGACAACATCCAATACTATTTCTCCTTTCCATCTAATTCAAAGAAAACTATTAACAGACTGGTGATCAAACTGAAGCTTAATCTAAAGAGGAGAGTGATCAGTCAAAGAGCAAATCAAGGAAATGGGATTCAACCTAGCAGGGCAGGGTTATACTGTCACTGAAAACCTAAGTTTACACCTTTGGTGGAAACTCTGAGAATGGATTGCCCAGGTTTCAATGATGGCCAGGAGTAACGATTAAACCAGCGCACAAATTGCACACATTCTCAGAGACTGCTGCCTTGGCCATGGTGACATATGCCTCAATTATGCCCCATTTGGACAACTGTACCACACACTCAGTAGCATTACTTTTGGGAAGTGTTAGGAAACTTCAGGGAATTTGAGATGCTGTGGACAGACTGCTGACTGGAGCTGGACTGCTTAGCAGAACGCTGCTTTGCCAATTTCACTAGCTACTAGCCTGCTTCCAGGCACAATTCCAAAAGCTGGTTATGACCCATAAAACCCCATATGGCTTAGGTCCAGACTATCAACAGACTGCATCTCCACATATAAGCCTGCCAGAGTTTTGAGGGTTTTGTGGGAAAACTTTCTCTGTCATATTGGTGAAAACATGAGAGTGGCTTTCTCAGTGGCTGGCTCTATCTTTCCTTCCCATCTGCCAGCAGGCAAAACCATTTTTATTCAGACAGCCTTTTTAGCCATTAACAGGTGGTTGCAGAATGGTCTTTAAATGAGAGGTGTTATACTTCTCCACAGTGCTTGTTATGTTTTTAAACTGTTTTAATTCTGTGTTTGTTTTAATCTGATATCTTCTTTAATTGTTTTTAATCATTGTCATGTTATAATGGATTGGTTTTTCACTATATTTTAACTTGTGATGTATGCTGCCTTGTGTCTGCACTAAGAGAAAGGCAAGATAATAAATAAATCTAGGGAAAATGATTTATAGATCTAAGGAAATACCACGGTTGTTTGGCTCAGTCTTCTCTTTTCTTCCTCCCTCTCAAAAAACATAATTCAAGGATTTAGCTGTTAGATCCTGATATTTTCAAGTTACTGCAATCTCCAAGTTTTTTTTCTTAGTCTGCTTGTTTTATCTCAGTTTCTCTATCAAAGGAACTTGGATTAAGAATTCATGCTGATACTTGTGTCAACACTTGAAGCAGACAATGCACTCTACAGTACTAGTTTTTTAAGTATAACTGTGAGAAACAGTTTGTAGGTTTCAGAGGAAAGGGTACACAAAATGAAACAGAATTTCATTTGCACAAAAAGCTGCTGGAAATGAACACCAAGTACTGATCTTTTTGCTCTCTCATTCAAAGATGAAAAATTTCACTACAACTGAATTTTTTTGGCAATGGAGTATCTTGCCATGGTCCTCATTGTCAACAGCTTTCAACTTGTCAAACTGTAGCTGCATCTCCAGAAGACAAACTCACATGACGACGACAATGATGACACCACCACCATCACCACCACCACCACTATTATTAATTAAGTTTTTTGGGAAAATACAATTCTCATCTAAACCTGTACCAGATCATACGAATTCTTCATAAACTATATTAGCTCAGTGCAGCTGGCAGAATCACGTGTAAATGCCTTTCAACTGAAAACATTTGGTATCTAGAAAGATAGGTGTTAAAGAGAAGATCTCTCCTCTGCATGTTAGTTTAAATATCTATAAGTGAGATGCTCTCAGGTATGTCATTCCCACCTCAGTCTGATGGTCCAGTACAATGTGGCTCCCATACACGGAGGAGGGCAAAACAAAAAATGTAAAAGGTCACATCCATTGACTATGTCCACTGACATGAGCATAAAGCAAAAAATGTGAATGCTCACATCCTATTATAATAAATGGATGTGCCGTGTGCATCTATAGCAGTGCATCCACCTGCACATTGCATCCATTGACTATAATGGGAGGCTGCGGTAAGGGAAGCCCCACTGTATATGATTTTGCTATTGCAGACTTTAATTCATCATTAACTACAATCAAGAGGATTGGCATTTCTATAGTAGAAAAGGGTACAAACTGAAAAGGTGAGCATTTTCTCACTGTATGTCATTAAAGATTATTAAGAAGGAAGGGGAAATCAAAGGAAAAAAAAGAGCAGAAATTATTATGATTTAACAGCATCTATTCAGAATTTTATTACACTCTGCAGCTGGTATTCAGAATGATGGTTTAGTCTTGTGCAATGCTTTAAAGGTACTGCTATACCAAGAAGTAAAGTGTTCTACACATAAGACAAACAAAGAAATCTTATTGATTCAGGCTAGTGGGGAATTAGAGCAACTTCATCTAGAACAATAATGCTATCTAAGCTATATAGCCCTAGACAACAGCAGTAAGGCTATCTAAACTATATATCCCTACACAATCACAATGGCTTTAGACTTTATCCAGCTCTTTCATGATCACACTTACGATGTGTGTCTCATCCTAATAAAAAATCAAGTTAGGGCATTCTTATCACAGGTGGATTGCCTCACAACCAATTAGCAGATCATTGCAAATCAGAATTGTGTTTCACTTAAAGTTTGTGTAGCTTTAACTTCTAGCCATTTAATTCCAATTCAGCTTGGATTTAAACTTTCCTTCTTCGAACTGAAAGACAGCACAGACATTAACAGATCATCCCAGTTCCCTATAGGCCCTTCCAATTTGTTCCTGGGTGTTGGGGGGTGAAGTTACTTAAGTGCAGTCATCATTATTTAATGCTTGGCAGACTGAGTATCTTGAATTTTCCACCAAGACACATTTTCTAGCTTTCCATAATCTGGAAATTATAAACATGGGTTGCTGCAGGGTTGTATATAGCATATCTCAGTAGGAACTCCCTGGCTCATAATTTACCCCCTTTCCATCCAATCCTTCCTTTTCTGAGTTTTATTGAACAAGTAATAGTTCTGCAGTACTTGATGCACCTGGAAACAAAAGAATTCTGGCCACAAGCCAGCTTAGGTTCAGACCTGGATCTTCAACTAAACTGTAATCATAGCAAACAATCCAGTTCTACTGATTAACGAAAAACAAGCAAACAAACACAAACACAAACACAAACAGAAACCTATACCACTGTGTTACAGTCTTGACCAACATCAGTTCTAAATGCAAGAAACATTTTGGTGACTGAAGAACATAGCAGGTAATCATAGGACCACGCTACAGTTTTCCTGTTCACATCCTCTTCCTTGTAGTCCTGGCAGTTAGTTACAGAGGGGGTCTCCCCTCCAGGGTTCCATTTTGTTGTTCCTTTATATACAGAAAAGCCATTGGAGAGAGACTGCGGGGATTTAGCTAAGATGTCACAATATTAATACTGAACTTTTTGTCTCTTTTCATTCAACTCTAGAAAACTTTTTTTAAAAAACCCCAACATAGCTATTGTTCTGGAAATATTCAATGACGCAGAGTTATACATTCACTTAATGCAACACAGGGCCTCAAAATAATTGCAATTCTGATTTAGGCATGGATCTGGCTATTTTCGGCACTTCAGTGAACATACTTGTTTTTCATTCTCCTACATGCTAAAAAGTATTGCTTACTCTGAGTAAACAGATGGGTGGCAACTGCAAGTTTCTGAGAAAAGACAAGTGAAAAACTAAATATCCTCAAGATTAATCTGTATTGTCCCATGGTGGCTCAACAATGTGAAATGTGGCTAACTGCTTTCTATATTGAAACAAGCAGTCCAAGGCAACCTTTAAAAGTAATCTCTTAACAGCTGTTCACACTTGCCAGTACAGTATGTTGAGATACATAATGTTTACATCAAAACACCTAAACTAAACTAAAATACTTACAAAGCATGTGACTCCAAAATATGTACAGGCATACTTTGCTTTTCATTGAATTGTTTTTCAGTGTTCTGTGGTTTCAACACTCACCAATTACAGGCAAGAAATTTGACAAGGGGTTCACCCTTTTGTTAGTTCTTCTTGCCTATAGAGGCTCACCTGGGACTGCTTGCATGCACACATGCTGCTTGCAAAGCAAACTGAGAGGGGGAAAAGGTGCCAAACTGACTGAAAGACTTTGCAAGCAGCACAATCAATCCCAAGCAAGTCTCCGCAATTCCCTCATGTTCTCTATGTGAGTTTCGCTTTTCAATCAGTTCCACTTTCTGACAGTGCTCTGGTCCCTAACCTGTCAGATAGGCCAATGAAGCCTGTACCATAAGGCCACTAAGCAACTAACTGTATACAACACATGAATAAATACAAGACATGAACATCAAATATGATACAAACATTTTAAGGAATAATTAACACATTACAATTTGACTGTGCCTGTGATCATGTTTGTGCATTTTGGCAGTGCAGAGGGAATTTTACTTACTTGTCAAAACAGGATATAATTTAGAAGTCCTGCACTACATTTTGTTGTTGACTTCTGATATTCAATGGTCTTTGTATCATTTTCCTTATCTATGCTTTGTATCTCATTTGACATTTGGTACTTCTGGTTTATTTGGTCAACTATTCTAATTACTGATTACTTCTTAAATGTTTTCATAATACTTGTTCACACTGTTTATTCACATTCTGGATACAGCTGGATGTCTAATATAATAAAATCCCAAATCCACCAAAGAGTGATAGTTTTGTCGGACAATCAAAATTCACAAAATGCATCATGAAAGCTTTCAAAGTTTCACTGGTTTCTTCATCTGGCAAAAGATGTTTTAAAAAATCATATAGGAGAAGAAAAGTGACAATGTTAAAGTCACAGTTTTACATTTGTCTCAGATGTTGTTTCTGTCATAGTTCAGTTAGTCTGGAGAGATCTCAATACAGTCAGAGGCCAACCCTTCTCCATGGTTAGATGTTTAGTGCCCTTCATGTTATGGATTTTGCATTCATCTGTTTCTTAAGCATTTTGTTTTTGTTTGGTTTTGCCTGCTGGCTTTTTTAATGGAAGTTTTGTGTTATTTAGGTTCTCATTAAGCAATCTATCATGAGCTACAATAATCAACCAAAAAATTTGGGTATGTACCTAAATGTGCCAGGATTTGGAATGATGTAACACTTTAAAAAACAAGTTAGCATAAAAAGTTGGTGTGATTACACGATCTGTCCAGCTGATCTCACTTTGGAGGAAACAGACACACAAAGTGATAAATCATCTATAGGAAATTATGGCCTAAATATGCCTTCTCTGGATAGCTATCCATCAACACTCTACCCATTCAACCTGATGTTCCCTTCCTTAGAAAAAAAAGAGAACTGCAGATGCTATGAAACTGTACACAGGGTAAGGAAAGACACTCCCAGATTGCAGGGAAGACTTTATGTTTACTTCATCGCCAATCTGTTTTCCCTCACCTCCTCCACATTCCAAAGGAAGGTAGTTAAGAAACCAGAGACAGGCACCAGTATCACTTAGTTCAACTGAGTTCCTAACATCATGACCATCTTCAGAGGTTCAGCATGAATGGCAATCAGAAGACGGGAGGGGGACTACAATTATAGCAGAAAACCTGGAAGATGCTTAGATCTGACCTCATCTTGCAGTTACACACAGATATACCGCATGACAATGAATGAAATATACTTTCCCTGCAGTAATTGCTGGGATAATACTACTGAAACTTGTTAAATCTAACTCATCAGGATCAGGCACAACTATTAAAACAGCCAACCACTACACAAAATGAGAGTACATTATAGTAACGAGGTCAAAAAGACGCTTCAACTGAAGGTGAATATTTGAAATAGAATCCCAAAATGTTCTCCCAAGCTGCTTTTCCTGCCACTGGGCTGTTAACTGAAAGCAAATCCTCAAGTCCTTAAACCTGTAACTACAATCCAAATATGAAAGTGCAAGCACAGAACCGCAAATCTGAAACCAGTACTATATCCTGGGGTTGGAGGGAGCTTCTGTGCCTCTAGCATTTGCACAGCTTGTTAAGTTCAGAATAATTTTACTGTGGACTTTTTGATTTGGTAAAGCACACAGAAGATTAATGAACCAAGGACTCAAGATGCTGATACATCTTTGTCTATGCAGATCCCATCCAGGGGAATGTTACCCAGAAATATTCCATATAGCATCTTTACCTTATATACTCAGAGGCAGAAACATTAAAAAAGTAAAGTAACACAACTGTAGAAGAAGAAAGCATGCTGATATTTCAAAGTTCAGAGTACAAACAACAATAAACATTACTAAACGCAAAGTAAATAGGGCCTAAATACCCTAAAGGCACCAGATCCCATCTGATCTTGGATGCTAAGCAGTGTTAATTCTGGTTAGTACTTGGATGGGAGAATGCCAATGAATACCAGATGCTGTAGGCTGTATTTCAAAGAAAGGAACTGGTGAAACTACCTCTGAGTATTCCTTGCCTATGAAATTAATAGGGTTGACAGGCAAATTGAAGACACACACACACACACACACATGCAGAGTAAAGCTAAAAGGTTAGAATTGTTTTAACTCTCTACTGTGACATGGTGTGACATACTATTACCGCCATCTGGGTAAATTTAACAACTTACTTGCAGAATGGTAGAGGTGGTGCATATTGATTCATTGCTCCACCATGAGTTCATGGTCTGGGTGCTAGCCAGAAGAAGAAAAGCCTCTTCTGAAATAAGGATAGAAATATACTGGTCTGGTAGAAGAGCAATACAATGGCTGCTTTCAACCAGCCTGTCTGGTAGAATTACTTAAAAAAAAAAATAAACAACCCTCTCTTTTTATGCCACCCAAGACAGAACCAATTCTCTCTTCTGCGGTCAGTATAGAAAATGTATGTTTTAGCCTGCAGGCTAATACCATCTGTGGACAATTTATGAAGCAGTTATTAGCCAGTGAAATACCTGGATACCTGAGCCACTCAGAATACAGATAGTTCACTCACACACTTCCTTCCTTTCAACATCAGCTTTGAAAATATTTCAACTGTTCATAGGATTTTAGCATTTCTTGGCTGCAATTGCACTCCACACTACCTAAAGACAATTAGATGTATTTACTTCATCCCAACCATCTTCTGCGCCCTTTTACTTTCCTC